>JBBPPX010000418.1:0-19564 GCA_038092235.1 Leccinum boreale | reverse complement strand
CAGATCATTTGTACTTCAAATATTGTTTATATGAGCCACCTCAACTCGCCATGGTAAATATGTTTCGTATGTTGAATACTTGTATTTCCATTTCCCACCCTCGCAAACGTGCCTCTGCCTCTAGTGTGGCGCACTCGTGTGAACACTTTGTTACGTGTTACGTGGGAGGTTTGGACGGCACCGAGCTACTTTAGCTGCTAACTTCGTGATTGGCAATGTCGTCCAACAAGCAAACTTCAGGTACACTTCAATTCTCCATCCTTACGGTTGATTATTCGCAGACGTATCATTTGCTCCCCGGAGATTTCCTAAGATGTTGTAATGTTCATCGACATCCGTCAGGTATTAATGAAACGAATTCCGAATTCACGAAGAGTGGAGCGGGCCGGAAAATTTCGCGCGAAACATATATATATCCTGCCACCACATCATGATGCTTTCCCAACGCTTCACTGCTTTGAACATATCGTGAAACACCATCTGCACCATCTGCACCATGTCATCCAGGAAGACATGGAAAGACTGTATCAAGTGAGCCTTATTTTTCCACCTTTTTTATTAAGTGTCGTTAACAGTGCAACCCCAGACACTTTACCCCCGCGTGGCATACGGTCATTATGGGTACAGGTGCAACCTCTGCACTCATACACAATTTCCCATACGGAAAAGGGAGCCCCATTATCACAATTTTCACACTCATTATATTTTTCCTTAATCTCGTGCTGTTTGTCTTGATCAGCCTTGCCACTGCTGCGAGATATGCGATGTTTCCGGGCCTCTGGTCGAAAATGTTGCGGCATCCTGCTCAAAGTTTGTTCGTAGGAGCTGTTCCCATGGGTTTTACCACTTTGATAAACATTGCACTCGTATGTGACACTCCGATTCTGCAGTCGACCGAGGATTTAATACGCGCAGGATATGAATCAAGCAACTGGCGTCGGCGGAAACAGACTGCTTTATTTCTTGTGGGGATGCTGGTGGGTTGACTCGGCAGTCTCCTTCCTATGTGCATTTGGCATGGTGTATATTATGTACGTCGATCAATTTGCCATATATCCTTATTGCTCTAATAAGGTCACAGGTCGAACTTGCAATCGCACGCATTTTCAAAGATGGCCGCAGTTTGGCTTCTACCTGTCGTCACTCTTATCGTCGCGTCGTCTACTGGTGGATTACTGGCTTCAGCTCTTCATCCGCATTCAACGACCCTTGCTTTTGTCACCACGGGAATTTCCTTCACTATGGTCATCATCGGACTCAGTCTTGCGATGATGATGATCACAATCTATCTTGCTCGGTTGATTGTCTACGGTCCGCCTGATGCAAACTTGGTCCTCTCCGCCTTTGTTGTTCTTGGCCCGTTGGGTCAGGGAGGATACTCCTTACTGGTCAACGGTGCCAACCTTGCTATACTGTTCCCAGTACATAACACGGGCGAGTTCCCGATGTCTTCAATTACGGGACAACTCCTTGAATCCTTCTGTTTCTGCGGGTCTTACATTCTATGGTCAATGGGGATATGCTGGATCTTGATCGCACTCTTGTCGATATTCAGCGTTCTAAAGGAGTCGGGGCCTCCGAGCTTTGGTATGGCATATTGGGGCCTTATTTTCCCGAACGGCGTGTATGCCTTGTTGTCGGTACAATTAGGAAATGTACTGGATAGCGGATTCTTCCGCGTTTTCGGTGCGACTTGGTCGTGTATGTTCTTCCTGACTCTCTATTTGAGTTTTCGTTGACGTGATGTTTTTAGGCATCGTCTTCTTGCTGTGGATTACGATATCAATCCGCTCTATCCCTGCGCTCGTTGACCGTACCCTCTTCAGTGCGCCGTGCCTTGCCGCTGCGCCGGGATCTTCATCACCTATCAAATTGGACGTGGAGGGAGGTACTATGCCAAGTCCTTGTGGGTCCGACTCCGAAGGTACAAAATGCATGGCAGAATTTCCAGTCAAGAAGGAGTAGACAAAAATTTCAAGTTCAATCATGACTGCATTCGGAGTCAACACGTTGTATGCACTGTGCATGTACTATTTCTCTAGATCTGTAGATTCAAGAACAGGCTTGTAATGACGGGTTCCAGGTGTACCTACCAAGTATGTGCTTTATTTGGTCGGTTCGGTAGCAATACAACTGTGGCTGTACACCTGTTGGCTGCGCCGCTGTCACCGGTTACTGGCACGAGTTATTCTCCTAGCCCAAGTTCGTACGTGCATATGCTGGCAGTGAACCACATTGCATCATTCCACATCCGACCATCCCTGTATACTTTTGCATTCAACTTTCCCCGACATGCCGAGCAACACAGGTTATGAACCGTTACCTCAACATGCGGAGGAAGACGAGGAGACCGTTAACGGCGGTGACCACGATCACGTAGCTAAACCCTCGAACGGACAGGCACTCAATCGTTCGAAACCGGGTCACATAGACCTGAGAAAATTGGACAATGCATTCAAGAGGTGCAGTGATACGTTGGCTTTCCAGGGAACGCGACTCGACCATGTTTGCCCAGATGGACAGAATCCATTGCACAAAAGGTGAAACGCAAGAAGAAAGTAGAGGACCATTCGCGCAAGGAGATATGGCAGAGTGTTTTTGATCCCTATGTTCTACCCTCTGAAGCGAGCGAAGAGGCCGCGCCAATGGTATGTTTGTGCCAAGGATGCTAGCGACGCCTCTTGAGCACACACGTTTTGCAATAGGTCAAGACATTGGATCACGGTCCTCCAATAACACAAGCCGCCTTTGACAGGTATGTTGTCCCGCCGCCTAACCCTTCGACCACCACCCTAGCTTGTCAGCATTACGCAGTCGGTTCGAAATGCTGTTACGGCAGGTATTCACCCCAAGATGATTACCAAAGGTTCGTCGGGCTCTTACTTTGCCCGTGCGAAAGTGGACGGGAAGGTTCAGACGGTTGCGTGAGCGTTTGTCCACCGTGTTTCGAGTATCGGTGGCTGAGGCCCGCACAGGGTATTCAAACCGAAAGACGAAGAGCCTTACGGTCGTCTTAACCCCAAGGTATGTATTCTTGTACGCGCCCCGTAGAATGAATTTACGAGACGATACAGACTACAAAATGGCTCCATCGTCAATTCCGCTGGATTATCCCGTTCGGTCGTTCTTGTCTCATACCGAACTTAAGGTGATTGTTGTACCTATTTCAACTTCCACACAGCTCACGCGATGTCAGCTACATATCAGAGGCCGCTGCTTCTCTGCTCGACGAACGGCTGTCACTGCATATCGTCCCACGCACCCAACTAGTTTCACTTTCGAGCCAAGTTAGTAAAGGTCGTTCATCGGAGAATCGTTGATTCACGTCCTGTCAGGCATTTTTCTACGATTGGCTCGATAGAAGCGCAGCGAAGAAGGGTAAAGTATTACCAGAGAAGATAGGAAGTATGCAGCTTTTCTTGCACGGATATACTGGTACCACCACATCTTTCAATCGCTGGGCTCCGACTTATTTGTGTTTCTAGACGCTTCAGACTTTCTGCGCAAACACCCATGGCCGGGTCGTTCACTAGCTGACACCTTTGACGATTCGCCTCACCGGAAAGGGTTGTCAACGAAGAAGTTCTTATCTACGTTGAAAATCATTTGCGGAAGGACTGGTGACGAAGATCTGGAAGAGGAAGACCCTGAGGAGGAACGTGCTTTATTCGATGTCACAGAAGAGGGCGACTCTGTTCGCCCATTCTATTGGTCGCGGACACTTCAACAGAGTTTCAGAGAAGAGCTTGAAAAGTAAGTTCATGTTTGAACCCATGTTACATGTGTTCACAACCTTTTCCTGGAAGGCTTGTGATACTAGGTAATTTCTGTTAAGCCGTCTTGGACAGCGTTTGACCATTCGCCCAGATTACCTCATGCTTAATACCGACCGAGGGGCAGACAATTACATGATCAAGTACTGCGAAGGTGACCACGAGAAGTCACTCATTGATGTGGCTCCTCAGCCATCAAAACGGCCGCAAATGTCACTTACGAACGAGCTTCGACACTCGGACTCCTCGGTACCCTCCCAGTCCACGGTGACCTTTGCACATGCTATCCCACCCTCCCAGACTCCATCATCGTCGCTTCCGAACGAATATACTCACCGTCCACATATCCACATTGCTGCCATTGACAATTCACTCTCTTTCCCTCACGAACACCCGCGGGGATGGCGTTCGTACACTTACGGATGGCTGTACCTTCCCGTGAGCCTAATTGGTCGACCGTTCAGCGAAAAGACGCGGCAACACTTTTTATCGCTCCTAACTAGCAAAACGTGGTGGGAAGAAACGACGTTCCAGCTACGGAAGATATTCGCCGTAGATCCAGATTTTCACCCAAAGATGTTCAGGGTGAGTACTTGGTCAGCGATGCGAGCCTATCTTGGTAATTTGACGATTGTATCACCAGAGACAACTTGCCGTCATCAAAGGACAAGCTTACAATATTGTAGAGTCGTTGAAGCACGCAGTGAGTCCCAGTTGCATTGCTTTCGGGATATCTATTGAGTAGGAACCTTTGAACACGCTAGGACGAAGGTTGAATACCTTATTACGGAATGCAATACCTTGTTTACTGATTGTCGTCTAGGTCCTTTGGAGTTAACTCGGCGAACAAGGGCGCTCGTCTGGGACGATGAGACTGAACTCACAGAAGAGATGACACAGCCTGGAGGCGTCGGACCCGTCAATTCTTCTCCTCGTCCGTCAATCAGCACCGTGCCTCTCCCTCGTCGCAGCCGCAGTCTTAGCCAGTCCAGTGATTTTCCACCTCCTATGCGCCGGCGTTCGTCTGAGGCGAACCGACCGTTCCCATTTTCTGCGAAATTCCAGAAAGTCCATCCTGGTACAACAGGGGTGACCGTGCTTGAGCACCTCGAGAGGTTGGATGCGGTCGAAGCTAGTTTACAGAGGCTTGGTGTTGACGAACCCTTGATCGAGGAAGAAGACGAAGAAGTTGATGTGGGAGAGGCCTCCATGACGCGCGAAGGCGTTCCACTTCTCATACAGACGGGAGATGGAGACGCAGTGGATCAAGACTTGTCTGCATCGGCAGAGTTCTCACCTCCCGCAAGTCCCAACGGGGTGACATCCTTGCCGGGCGAGCAATCGCTTGCTTGTTCCATGACAGAGGAGGACTTGACAGCCATGTCGAGATCTATGTCGCATGTTGAGCCTCCGAGGTCACGTTACGTCGGACGGGATGGTAACAAAGGGCACTCGAGACGGCTGGATAACACTCTGGAGTGGATAGTTGCGGACGAGGCGGAGCAGCGCAAACACACAGTTGTTGTTGAGGTCAGTGCTCAACTACCACCATATCGGATAGAATCTAACACCTTTCGCAGCGCCTTGAACTCGTACAAGTGAGGCCGTTGTTGAGTTGTTGGTAGTGTTTCATTCGAATATGGGGGGTACATAGACTAGACAAGTATTTACAGTAGTAATCCTATTGCGAAAGAGGGTAGCCGTGGGAATAAGGTGACCCGGCCTTGCTCCACTGTCCACCATGTCTGGTACCGCATCTCCTTCCATTCTCAATGTACATACACCAGTGTCGTCTTATGCCATAATGCATTCTTGTCCGTCGGTGGTGTGCTTTTCGCTGATGCCAAGTTCTCATGCCACAGGATGTAGTGAAGGACAACACATCGCGGCAGCTTTGTGATGAATTGACTCGGAAATGCCATACAGAGTTTCAAGGACAGCGTGTTCAATCTGGATGGATCAAATACGTCTGGGGCGACACCATCTGGAATCTAGACGACGGTAATGCTCCTATCGGCCTCTGATGAAGGTTCGCGCTGATCACATTCTAGATCGTGACTACACGATCTTTGTTCTCCGTCATCAAACTCCCTCCTCTTCGGGTTCGGCCCAAACTGCGCCAGGCGTATCGCCTACTTTACACGTCCGAGATCCTGCCGGTCAACTTCCTGAGCCACCAGCATACCGAAATCCATCGTTTTACCTGTTTCATCTTTCTCACTCTGCGTCGCCCCGATCCCGTCCACGAGCAAGTCTCGGAGCGAAACGCCCCGCAAAGAATGCGGTTGCTGAAGAATCGAGCAGCGTTGTAAAACACAGGACGGCGTTTCAGAAGTTCCATAACGAAAACGGTGTGAGGACCGTCATGGGTTCCATCGGCGCCGTCGGAAACGGTAAGCTTCCATTCTTCCCCATCCTAACGAGTGTTGACTCGTATGTATTTCCCCAAGTTCGGATGCTTCTCAAGAGTGGTTATCGCAATGTATACATTTCGAGAAAGTTCGCCTCGAGACACGGGTTCATACCTGCCGATGCTGCCCCGGGACATTATGGCTATGGCGGGCTGGTTAATCTCGGAAAATGGCCGATAACGTTGGTGCCAGCAGTCTCTTCGGGCCCCAAAGCTGGGATGTCTTCGAATAGCAATTCACAGCCGCCGCCCAAGCCCAAGAGCGTATCTATATCCGTCTACCTCTCCGAGGAACCTCACTTTGACGTTGTCCTTGGACGCTCCTTCTTTGAACGTCGACAGATACGAACTTCGCCTCTTGATCCAACCGAGGTAGTCTGCATGGACACCGGGGAGAAGATCGAATGCGAGTTGGTTGTGCTAAAGGATGGTAGGGGGGAGATCCTCATAGTGACCTGAGACCATGTTCCATTCCACCATTTCATCTCATGTGGACTCCGTTTGTCCGTACCGATCGGTAAGATGGGATAGTGGGAATCGCATACTGATACATGCCCATCTGCAGCCCGCAATACATATTATACATTACAATTGTGCTACTATGACAGCGTAGTGTCTATGAGCTTACGAGAGGCGTCCGCTCCTCGTCCTGTATGGTGGCGGTAGAGTCAGTCTCTGAGAAAAAGTGAAATCAGTTCGACTGGGCAAGTGTATTCGGTTCAGGTGCCCGTACCAAAGGAACTGATGCCGCTGTCCTTAAAGTTTCCCGGCGAGAACAACGTCTGAACAAGGGTAGGGGGGAGGATGGCGGTGAAGCCCTGGAAGCCATCCCTGAGATCCTGCCCGAAACGAAAGGAACGCGGCGACGTACGAGAAGGGTAGATCCAAGATCGCTCTTGATGGTACCTCCGCTCGCGATAACGTCTTCTTTGGACTTTTCGTACGATTTCTTATCGTCGAACGTGACTATGAAAGCTAGATGATGACGGGCGGTTCAGCCAAGAATGGTTTGAGATTAGAACGGACTGCATACTTTGAGACATGGCTGGTAGATGGAAGATGGAAGAAGACAGACGGGTGATCGAAGTAGGGTATATATATAATCTGAGGTACAGTATAGGCGTCTACTAATGCCATGACAGTCATCAGAATCGATCTGACTCATACGGTCAGAGAGCCCTCGCCAACTCCGCGCCGAGTGATCAGCAAATTTATCTCGGGGGACATATGGACCACTGTGTAACGTGTCATGTAAATGCATGAAATTACTCTGTTTTGTCCAATCAATCGTGCGTCGGACGAGTTGTGTGCATCATGATGGCATGATACTGCGCACGACTGCGCACTGCGGTGTTGTAGTTGGTGGCGGGCGTTTGTTCCCGATGCGGCTGGGCCTTGGGTAACTCATCTGCCGCCATCGGGTAGATCCGCAGAGGCCCCTGGCAGGCTAAGTGTGACGCGTGACGTTTGTTACCCCCCTTCCCGTCTGCCATCTCCATCGAGTGTCTGAGCCAATTGCGTCGAATAGCCTCCATAACCCATCATAATGATGGCATAATTATCGTCCTGAGATGTTCCAGGAAGCCAAGGCCAAGTCGCGTCGTTTTCGCTCATCAATGATGGCAGTAAGCAGTGACAGTACTGAAGTGCAGGGCTTCGAAATGCAGACTTTACTCATCACGTCTTTCAGGCTTCAAGTCAAGGCCCAAGGGAGCACAGCACTGTCAGTTATCCAATTGGAAAGGTATAGTAGAATCAGCGTGCTCAGCTAAGCTCAAAATTTCTCAAGATTACATCCCATCTTCTGTCACAAGCAGTAAGTAGACACATAGGTTCAGCAAACAGTAATACTGGGGATCTCATTTCATCCGACCGGCCTTCACCTTGTTGCGAAATGAAGACAGCGGACAAACCACAAACCTCACCTAAGAAGGAGGAGCCGCACCACGAGGCTCTCGTGGACCCGAGCCTATGATCATATCTCTGTAGCGAAGCATATATCTCTGGTTGTGGCACGTACCTCCCCGGTCTCCACCTCCACCTCGTCCTCGGCCGCGAGGGCGACCCCTGCCGCGATTTTCGCCGTCAGGGTTTCGCCAATCGCCATCCGTGCGGTTGCTGCGAGGACCTGGGATGAGGTTATCAATGCTGGATGTTAGGAAAAAATTATATTGAAGATATTTACCACGATCACCACCGCGTTCACCGTCACGATTACCATCCCGGTGACCATCCCGATGACCATCCCGATTACCGCCCCGGTACCCACCCCGCTCCCCTCCTCGATGGAAACCCCTGTCACCACGGAAACCACCACGCATATTGCCGCGTTCACCGCGATGACCTCTACCACGTCCACGACCTCCTCCACGGGGTGTTTGCATGTAGCTGTCTCCTTCCATGTGCGGTGCTGGTGACGAAACATCTCCATTCGAGAGCGGCGCTGACGAAGGTAGATTCACATTCACTTCGATCGTCTGAATGACAGGTGTCGCCGATTCAGATGATGCAAAACTAGCTTGAAGGTTTGCGATCGAGGGCAGCCCAGCCTCCTCATCTGCCGCCCAATCGATCGGTTGAGTTGAAATCGTCTGCAAACTGGTTGTCAGTCACATGACATTAGGCATGAGAATGAGATGCTGACTTCCACGGGTTCGACGGAGGCACTTTCAGCGACATGGGGTTGTTCACCGGAACCATCGTTGGGTTCTACTTCAGACTTGTCGACCCATTCGGCACTGTTTTCAAACGATGCTGTCTCCAACTCGCTCGCTTGCATGAAACGGAAGCTACTGGCACCATTCAGAGAATCGGGGATACCTGCCACTGGCTCATCCACAGGTGCAGGTTCGGCTTCGGCTTCGGCTTCAACTTGCTCTGGCTCAGCTGGCAGAGGAGTGGGATCGCGCGGTGGATTGACGAAGGACTGTGCGATACTTAACAATCGGGTAACTGGAGCGAGGGTTAACTGGTCTTGTGACCTTGAAAAACCATGAACTTACACGAAACGCCATTGTACTCGCCCTCTCCGGATAAGAAACCGGAAATAAAGGTGGTTTTGGTGTCGTTTTCTTCTCCCAGAAGAACGTCTTGTACTTTGAAGATGGCTGAGCCTTCGCTTTCATCGAAGTCGAGTACCACAGGAGGAACATCACCGTTTGCGAGCACGGAGTGCAAACGAAGGAGTGTGAATACTGAAGAAATACTTGAGACGTAGGACTCCTGCAAGAAATGTAAGGCAATGCAGAGTATCGGACGGAGTTGAGAGTAGCCTTGCCTTCGCGAAGGAAACGGCCTCTTGGATTTTGAGAGACTCTGTGTGTTCCATCTCGGCACGCTTTAAAGCTTGATCACGAGACACCTCGACCTCGTGTACCTAAAAGGGGATAGCGTACATTGTGGTGATCGGCATCCACAAGAATACACACCTCTATTGATTTCTTGACATCCTCAAGTTCTTTGTAGACAGCCTCGAGGGAAGAAAGAGTTTTGAGAGAGCGTTTTTGGTCGTCATTGAGTTTTTCATAGTCGGTTGACGCGTAGCTTGCGATGCGGGACTATTGCGGGGACGTTCGGGTCAGTTGGGCAAGGTATTGATGAAGGGAGGGAACGAAAGAATCATACAATTTTCTTGTTCAGAGCGCGCATACGTTTTTGCATCAGTTCGACAACAGGACTAGATTTGGGGTTGAGGTCATCTTGTGTGGGGGCTTCGGAAGCTGCAGGAAGTTCTGGAGCGACGTTATACTCCTTGTGATCGGACTCGTTGGGGGCCCTGTCGATGAGAGGAGCGTCGGGAACGTCGGGGAGGGTGACGGAGCCTTCTGCGGGTGAACCTGGTGTTTTGCTCTTGGTGCCTGTCCTGCGCTTTTTCTTCTGTGATTTTGAGAGGGTTACGGGCGGTGGTGCGCCTGGGATGAGACGGAGAGCAGCAGCAGTGGTTGAGTCAGACATTTGGAACGATGAGGAAGAGAAAAGATGATGTTGGGGTTGTTTGAACCGACGAGGGCAATTTGAAGGGGGTCGGGGTCGAATATTCCCACGCGCGGTTGACGATGACTCTCGTCCGACACGCCGATCTTTCCTTTGCTGACGGCAACGTCGTCGTTCTCGCCGGCTCTGATTACTTTGTAGTTCACCGCGGTCTTCTCATACGCCACTCCCCCGTCCTCCGCAATCTCCTCGACTCACTCAACACCGACACCGACACCGCCATCGACGGCCGTCCCGTTCTCCGTCTGCCCGAGTCCTCCCGCAGTATCGCCCACCTCCTCCAGGCCCTCTACGACGGCATGTCCGTGTCATTCTTGTCCTCCTCTCCCCCTCGCACCTTGACCTTTTCTAGCTCCTTTATCTCCTACGATCAGCCCGGCTTCCCCGCAGTCGCCAGTCTCCTTCACGTCCTCACCACTTACAAGGTACACCGCGTCCGCCAAGACATTCTCTCTGCCCTCTCCGCATCCTGGCCCCAGTCTCTCGTCCAGTGGGAATCCCGCGAATGTAGCCTGATCACCCCCGACGGTGCATATACCCCACGTCCCAGGCTACCCCATCCCGTGTCCGTGATCCTTTGTCGTCGCGTTCACTGACTCACCACCGTTCTCGCCCGCAGAGAGGTCATCAAGCTCGCCAGGGACATAGATGCTCCGCTTCTCTTGCCCTCGGCCATGTACGATCTCTCTCGTTATGCCCCCAGCGAAGCCGCGACAGGTATCTTCGATGTCCAACTTGGCGACTGCGACCGTCTCGACGAAAGCGACCTTCACTGTGTTCTCCGTGGACGCGAACATGCCGCCCGCTACTTTTCGACTTTCATCGTAAACGAACTCGAAGGAAGATCGCCCGCAACCTGGTGCCTTCGTCGCAACGATCCGAATCCTTTGGTGAAACGCGCCTGTCAGATCGCGTTCGAGGTTATCACTTTTGAGCTCCTTCGAGATATCAACGGAGTCATCAGCCACCGCACCTCCGACCCTTTGTATGCGATGTCGTCCGCCGATGCGATGCAAACCAGAGAAAGCTTCCCCGATGACGGCCCTTCCACCATGCGAACTTGCGAAATATGCCGTGCAGAGTTCTCCTCCGTAGTTCTTGCAGCAAAAGAAGATTTTTGGAACAATCTGCCTCTCTGGTTCGGCGTAGATGTACCAATGTGGGGCTGACACATTGTGGATGATGATGATGGTTCATGTATTCTTATGCACGTGGTACGACATTGAACAAGATGTATTTTGGATATTTGATCAGTTCGGGGTGGTTGTCTTCGCTCCAAATCTAGTCTCCGCCATACCATCTCATCCTAGTGCCACATACCACTGGAAACATGACAGAGTCAACAGAAGGTGCGACGGAGGAACAGCAGACAAACCCAGGTCCAGAATCATCGCCAACCAGAGAAGAGTCGGTTTGCACTGAGAGCGATCAAGAAGAGCTGGATGGCCATGACACCACAATGTATGCGGCTTCGTTTCATTTTTCCGAGCGCATATACACTGGTCAGATAAGCGAAACAATAGCACAGATCGAACGTCTCATGCTCAAGGTCCTAGAGCAGATCGTGGCGGCGCCCCTTGAGAAATCCAGACGGGACCCAGAATCTACACATTCAGGCAAAGTCGAAATTCATATCGCAGACAGACGGAAAGACAGATCCGGAGGGTGATTGTGTTCGTTTCTTTCTATTCCCTGCAATGGTAAACTCGCACTGTATAGATGCGCTTCTCGAGTTCTCCGCTTTCCTACTCAAAGTACTAGTAGGACCCCAAGTTCAAGGCCGATTGGTAGGGAGGGATAATCTGGCCCATTTAATGTATCTGACGTGTTAACTGCTCATCAGCCCAACTTTTACAAGTGTTAAATTTCGTACACGAGGCCCTCAGCCAGGACTTTTCACTAACCAAACGGTTGGAAACAGTCTTCCCAGAGCCTGGGTGTCGACTCACAGGTTATAGTGATTTGTTCTACAAAGATGTCACGTTGTTCAAATCACAGAAGACAGTGGACAAGGTAAGCATGAGCCTGCCTTTCATGAATCCCATGACATCAAACTATGGCAGCTCGTGGACGACCTCGCAGCGACCTTGAAGCTCGATAGATCGGACTTGAACATAGTGATTACTCTGACGTTAGAAACTGCCTTTTTGTGGCTAACTCAATGCACGTCATAGCGTGCCAGCTCGAAAGGCCTCGTCTGCGGTGGTGGCCTCATAATACACCTACTGGATGGTCAAGTTTTGCGAGTAAATGATACCGAGGTATGTGCGACCTCATTCCTGTCCGTTCGACTGTATCCGTCACTGGGATTAGGGTACGCTGATTCCAGCTGGAGAAGACATCGAGCGATTTGAAGTTACGTCCGATCTCAGTTGGGTTCTTGTGGTTGAGAAAGAGGTGACTTACCATCCGTCGAGCTCGATTTTTATTGAGCTTTCATCCTGGGCTTACAGGCAGTCTTCCATACTTTGTGCCAGCAACAGTTTGCCAGGTATCCGGGGCTCCCTGGCTGTGGGCTAATCGTCACTGTGAAGCATCATACCTCTCTCTGTGGGACACCACTGATGAGTCGCCTTTCAGGGTAAAGGGTATCCTGATATTGCCACTCGGCAACTCGTGAAGACTTTATCAGACAACCTGCCGGACGCGTAAGCAGCCCGGAGCTTTCTGTGCATGCCTGATAGGTCTTTCAGCGTACCAATAATGGGGTTGGTTGACGGAGACGCCTACGGCCTAGACATACTTTCAGTTTATAGATATGGCAGCCAAAACCTGAGACACGAGAACGAAAAACTCGCTGCACATCGCATCCAATGGCTTGGGGTTAGAGCATCGGAACTCGCAGGGTATTGATAATTGGATTGGTTGACCGATTAACTCCTCTCTCACATTTTAATCGCAGACTAGGTATTCAGCTGGATGCACTGATTCCTATCACGAAGCATGATGAAAAAAAGGGGAGTCCTGTAGCTCTTCGTTGACATGGCCGTTACTGACCCGAGCTGTCCGCAGGCCATGTCGATGCTACGACGTCATGCAGGTAGTTCACCCACGGAATGGAGGCATGAAGTTTGAGATGCATCTATGCAACGTTTTCTGAAAATTTCTCCCATAGGAAGGAACTCATGCGTATCTTGCACACTAGGAGGAAGGCGGAGATCGAGATTCTGGCTAGCGAACGGCCGGGAAGTCAAGCCGTCGAAGAGGAGCCAAAGGGAACGACTGGCCTTTTGAACTATATTTGTCACAAGATCCTTCATTTCGTAGAGATGTCTGTTTAGCATGACCCAGCATGAATCTACGGAGCTGAAACGAAAGCGCGACTACGCTTTCCTCGGATGCAGAGAAGGATCCAAGAAATCTAGGCGTTGAGTACTAGTCGCGTGACGTAATAGGATGGCGCGCGGTTTGAACTTGGACAAATCCAGATCGAACGAGCAATCGCTTCAACATTCCGAGTCAATATTCATCGGTAGATCTAAACACAACGTATGGACTCGGAGCCCCAGACGGTTGAATGGCTCCAAGAACATGAAGGGTTCACCCTTCCCGCTTTGAAGCCCATCTCATCATGTTTCTCAATACCCCGGTTGGACGACAAACCTCAAGATCCAATTGTGCAAACCTTGCTTGTATCTGCTCAATCTAGAACGCCATTGCACGACTCACTTGTCTTGCCTTTGTCTCCCGTGCCGTCTGGCGTAAAAATACTACCTTCAGATGTATCGACACAGGATTCCAAGTCTCCGCTTGGAACGATATGGAAAGAAGCATCACTCTTTCACACTCAAGACATCGTGAGTGCGGCTTTCATGTTACAACTCGTGGTTACTGTAATTCAGTGGCAACGACAGGACCGTTCCATGTCTTGGGATCCGAACCCCATTTTGAAACATCGAAATTCCCCATTTTTGTCTGAACAACATCCTAGCTTCTTTGGTTCCTTGCAGAATTGGTCAGTCCTTTGTGATATGGATATATGTTTGGTATCAAGACGATCAAAGAGTCCGCGCCGATAACGGTGATTTAGGGCACAGCGTAGCATGCACGCAAAATCTAGCAAGGGTGTCCGAATCGTGGAGAACGATTTGTTTAGTTCGCTCCATTTGATCGTGCTTGGAACCTCGTCGTCATTACACGTGTGGGACGTAAGCTCACAATCGTTCATCCAAGCGATGTCTCCAGACGGGTCTGAGTTGCTGATCGATGCCAAGCTCAACGGGGTGTCACAAAGGTTCGTGATCAGTTCTGCTTTTCGGTTGTGTAGTAACATACCCTCGAAGTATCCTGCAACGTTTCCTTCACTTGGGCACTCTCGTGCGTCGGTTAGATCAACTGATTCAAGATCTTCGTGCAAGGTAAGGTCGTTATCTTTGCTTAATGACGTGGAAAACCAAAGTTTGAAAACTTGAGACGAGGGCGGACCAATACCACTGTGCATGCCTTTGCCCACAGTCTCTCGTCGGCCCTAATGTTTATTCGAAACCGTTTGTCATGCGGACCGCTGTCCCACACCACAGGATCGAATTCCGGTGTTCATTCCCTCGCTTCAGCGTGGTTTTACTACGCTGAGCTGGAGCAGGTCGTAATTTCCCTCGCATCGATGTGTTCTAGAGTACGTGACGGTTGACTTGATCATCTAACCGACTCCACTGTCCTAATTACGAAGCTAGGGCATGGATACTAAGCCCGGGAGATATCCTGAGATTCCGAGCTCTCCTGTTGACTTGTTGGCTCTTGTCTACGAGACCTTCGAAACCCATATAGACCGCCACTCTCCCCCAGCCGTCACGGCTATCATGGCATACATCCTGACTGTCTCGTCCCAGCCATACATTCGCGCGCTTTGCAAACTGTTGGCTTACGGTGAAGCTCGCAAGGCGTACTCCTTGACCGCAGAGAAAAACCAACACACGGACTTTACATTTCAATGTGAAGGCGATGAGATAGAGACTCCCTGGCACGTTGAAGACGGCGGCATAGATGCAGATGGTCCATTCCCGAAATTTATTCCAGAAATATTGGCTAGCATCCTCCCGGCTGCTCACAAATCTTTGAAACTACTTGAGGCGGCCAAGCCAGAGCACCCGATTTTCTCTACCGAGTTACCTTCGAACAAAATCTCGTGGATTTGGACTGAAGAGAGTATCGAGAGAATGTGGAGGGGCGCTGGGGTCAAGCACAGTTCTACAGCTGCCTCTCCGAAATCAACACAATCTCACTTAGATGATCCACAGACGGAACAGTCATCGGGAAATGAAGATCCGCTCGCGGGTTTCAGAGTTTTCGATCTAGACCCAGGATCCTGCTCTTCCTCGGAGCCCGACCCTCAAGTTGTCCTCGACGAACTCATAGCAAACTTCCCGAATTTATTGCCGAATATCACTCCAAGTCCTTCTCTCCTATGTGAAGTCATGTTTACACCACTCCAGGATCATGCCGCATCGCTTTCTCGTGCACTTTTGGCAGCGTTTCTAGACAGGTCTTCCTTCCTCTGCATTGATGCCCACCTCGAGTTACTCCGCTCGCATATGCTGCTCACATCACATTCATTCAAGTCGCGACTCTGTACCGCTCTGTTTTCCGACGCGGAAGATAGAACAAGCCATAGTGTGCAATTATACAATCTCCTGCGATACAAGTCAAAGGGCATCACACTCCCTGACCAGTCTTACAACAGCCGTTGGCCCGTAGGGTTGGCGCCTCTCCTTGTGACCAGAGATTCCTGGCCGCCAGGTGGTTCCGAGCTCAGTTTCCTCCTGCGGACCGTCATAGTCGACTCTCAGCAGAATCATCCACCAAGCGGGGAAAGTACTACTGCTGATTTGGACGGTGCACATCGTGTAATGGCCGAAGCCGAAACCCGCCTGGGATTTGCTATACGTGAGCTCAGTGGCAGGGGACGCGAACGCGCGCTTGATCCTCACTGTAAGTGGGTAATTTGTTCGATCTGACGCACACCTCACATGGACATTTACAGCAATCGAGTACGCCCATTTCACTGATCTGATATATTACACCTGTTCACACGAAGCAGAGCGTTAGACTTCTTATATCTTGATTACAAGGTTCCCCAGCCGTTGACAACGCTGATTCCGACGGCAGTCTTATTAAAATATCAGAGGATTTTTGCGTTTTTGCTCCGCCTGACGCGAGGTGAGATGACTAGTATTTCTATGTTGACTGGCTGACGGGCGTAGTGGAGTGTGCGATTCGCTCCGTTTTCCGCATGACACGCACTACTGCGCTCCTCCTGTTCCCGACACTCTCATCGTCTCGTGTGCTACTGCTCCACTTTCGGTTTGCGGCGCACACGTTTCTCAGCACGCTTTCCACCTATATATACGATACTGCCATCGGAGGCAATTTCGACGCGTTCCTGTTACGCATCGCTGCTTGTCGGGAGAATCCTAATGCGTCCAGCGGCTTCAGAGACGTCTTCGCTCTTTCGGACTGTCATTCGTCCGTTCTGGACGATATACTCAGCGCCTGCCTCCTAAGGTCGACTCAAAGGGCTGCTAGCGATCTTTTGCGCGGGACGTTGGAGGTTGTTCTCGAGTTTTGTGTCCTGGTCGGTGACCTCAAAGACGGCCGGATGGCGGAGTATCAGGCATCGCCCGTGCTAAATACACTCTACGCTTCTTTCCGCAAGAAGTTATCTGCATTGGTCAGTGGATCGATGTTGTTGTGACCGTGGCCAGATTGTTGACCTGACGACCAGATACGCACGTTGGAAGTCACGCTGGAGAAGCACGGAAAGAGTCAAGGCGTAGAACAATTTCAATCTGCATATACAGAATGGGAGTCACGGGTACCTCCGGGTGGGGTGGATGCACTTCGACATCTTTTGGCATGCCTGAACCAGAACGATTGGTGGACTCGGACTCGTTGAATGTCGCTGACAGTCGTTGCAAGCATGCGATCGTGATTACAATGATATACGTAATGGTCCTGACTCCGTGAATGTATAAATCTAAAGCATAAACTAGACGTTTCCTACAGGTTCGAACGAGGAGGACAAACCGAAAAGATAATAATATGTTACAACAGCAATAGTGATATCAAAGTTCAAGATCAAGGACGGCTCTTGAAAGCATCATCAAGGAGATCCAGTGGGTCCCGTATGGAAGAGGGTATCGGAATCAAGTCTTTATTCGTCCGCCTGTTCTCCCGAATCCATATTGCGCGTACTTCCTCCTCTCGTGGATCCGGATTGGATGATGTCGCGTCCACGCCCAAGCCCCGCAAGACCTCTTCGACGCGAAGAGAGTCGACCAACTGGATTTCTTGACACGACGCGGCACCCTTGCTCGGAGATCCAAACGATGCTGTTCGGCCGAGACCACGACGACCAGACTTTGATGGAGAAAGAATAGTCGACCCAGGAACTGAAGATGAGACGATACCAGACGTCTCCAGCACGCTCACCAGGTCGGAGAATTCGCTCCGAGAGACGGGCATGAAAACCCCGTTTTCGGAGCGTTCCAGAATCGTGACATAATATGTATAGAGCTGAGGAAGCTCGAGAAGACGAAGCCTGGAGGCGGTGCGTTTGGTGGGGGTCTTGGGTAGTGCGTTCGAAATGGAAGAGAGGGGAAGCGCGGCGTATTTTCTCTTTGAGGCAAGGACGATCGCGAGAAGGACCAATCTCGATTGCAAGCCAAGGTTGCGAACCTTGACGGCCGTCTCGCTGTTGCAGGACTGGGTGGTAGCGTGTGACATCGAGGGCTTTGAATGAGAAGGTAGGTACGCCTTTAGTGCGGCCAGGATGTGATTTGGGGTGATGGAAGGTATGGGAGTGTGCAAGGGATTTTCGGCAGCGAGGGTGGAGGATGAAACGGCAAGGTCTATTGCACCTCGAAGGACCTCAAAGAGGGTGCGCACGTCACCGGTCTGGGAGGCGACTTTTTTGGACAGCAAGGTCAAGGGACCGGTGGGCAGGAATTTGTTGAGCTGCTCAGAGGTTTCGGCGTATAACGGCGATAGACGCGCTTGTAATACTTCGAGCAATTGTGTGGCCGTGTACGCGCCGAAGTGGAGGGTCAAGACGTTTGCAACCTCGTCAGTTGACAGACTTGAGGAGATAGAGAGGGTGTGTGTGTTTGCTATGCCAATGAGGCGAACAGAAGCGGAGTGTTTGTGAGCAAATGAAAAGATGGAAGCAAGGTCGTGGGGTGATTTCGCGACATGGTCGAGTTCGTCGAGGACGATGAGACTGTGAAAAAGTGCGTCAGTGGGGTGTGGAATGGGAACAAGACAAGTCTTACCATCGTTGTTTATGCGAGGCCAGTATTCTGTCTAGTAGTCGCCTCCCCTTTGCCTTTGGGCCCTTCGTTCTTTTGACTAGCGTAGAGTTCTCAAAGTTTTCGCGGAGACAATCCCAGAGGCCGTCCACGTTGTTCAAGGCCATGCAATTGACCGTTATGACCTTCAGGTCCTGGCAATACTCGTGCCCAGCGAGAACGGAGTTGACGAGGGCCGTCTTTCCTGTCCCAGGTGTTCCGGAGATGAAGAGAGACGACTTGAGCTGGTCGTCGGAATGGCTGATGTCCTCCCGCGCAGATGCGATGAATTTCGTGATCACGTCGCGTTCGGCAGACCTGCCGGCGATGGCGAAGGAGCCGTTGCAGGTGGACCTGAGCAACGCGCGAACGCGAGCGTGTATAGGAATAAGTTCGATGGGGGGCATCGAGGAAGTTGGTGAGGGGGTAAGGAAGGGGAAGGAGGCTTGGAGAGAGTCGTTGTCGGAGACTCTGGGACAAATCGTGTATTGTCAAAACAACGCGTAAACAACACGTCTCGATCATGCGTAGATTTCCCACGCCTACTACAGCCCGAATCTAATTGATCCGCGGTTTTAGTGCTGCATTACCCGGCCGCTCGGCGTCGGTGCTGCATGAAGCTCAATGAACCTGGTGTCTGCTTATCTTTCAGGCGGGTTCATAAATTTATCTGATTTTCCAGTGGTCGGCCAAGGGTATCTCCGTGCGGTTTTCTCCGGCACCGCCCCGGATCGTAGCGCACATCATCCTCTGTCTCTGCTGGAATATCAGCGGGATAGCAATTTAGGAGGCTCCCTACCTGCGCTGTCCTGTTGTGGAGTGCGAGCACTCTATATATGGAGGACAATGTGCCTAAGCTGGAGGCCCCTACAACTCCGCTTGTGCGAATGCCCCGAGGTAGGCAATGGGCATGACCCATTGGGTCCGCCATTCCCGCTGGCCACTTACTGTATTACCGCGCTCGGCGGTAGTCATTAAAATGGCATACAAAGACCAAAGACCAGTGCACAGAGCAACCTGTAGCGCTCTCTGTTCTGTTCTTCTCAAAAATTTGTTGTCGTCCCGCTAAGATGCCCTTGCTCACGACGGTGATCGATGACAAGTCA
>JBBPPX010000417.1:0-19627 GCA_038092235.1 Leccinum boreale | reverse complement strand
TAGCTTGTTCGGTTGATGCATTCAAGTATTTATACTAATGACATGTGCGCACGGACCAACTTAGGGCTGGTCCGGATAAGCAGTGCTAGCTAATATAGTAAGTGTACAGTGGTACAATAATAATAAAAGTACAGGTCATGTGATGATGACTAAGTGGATCATGTGACTTGGAAAAGTAGTAAGTGAAATATGAGAGACGATACTTATGTAAGTGGTCACGTGATACTGACTAAGCAGGTCATGTGACTTTGAAGAGTCAAAAATGAAAAGGTTTGTAACACAGTGGAGATAGAACCAGAGGTGAAATTAATGATAGGAGTTGAAAACAGACTATCAAACAGGGCACGATTCATTTTTAGATGGTGGGGAGCCGATGGTTTCTTTTTGTGGAAGTCATTGATAGCTGCCTGAGCTTTCTTTAGTCTGGAGGCTGGCTCCCAAGTTCTGTCGCTTTCTTCATAACCTTTCCAATGTACCAAGTATTGGAATCCATGATCAATAGGGTGAGAGTCGACAATGTAATCGACTTCAAACTCTGCTGTTCCTTCATCATTGACCAGCACAGGTCCGGGATGAACGACAGGTTGTCTGGGCAATGGTTCTATGTAGGGTTTGACTCGAGAGACATTGACAATGTGGCGAGCTTTCACGGATTTGGGGAAAAGTAATCTTCAACCCATCTATATTGTTTTTCTGCAGTGAAAAGGCGGAGATATTGATTAAGTTCGTGATTAATGTGCTTCGTTTGTCCGTTGGTTTGGGGGTGGTATGCCGTGGACATCTTCTTTTCTATTTTTAGTAATTTGAGCAGATCTATCATCATTTGACTAGCAAATTGAGGTCTGCGATCAGAGACAAGAGAATCGGGAAGTCCGTGATGCTTCCATATGTAATCTCTATACAGCTCAGCTGTTTCTTTGGACGTGATTGTTTTCGTGATAGGCACAAAGGCTACTTCTTTCGAGAATCGATCTACCACTACTAACATGCTGTCAAAACCATGTGATGAAGGAAAGCCAGTAATGAAGTCGGCTGACACATTTTTCCAGGGTCCTTCAGGGACTTCTAAGGGTTGTAGTTTTCTGGCTGGCGGAAGGTTTGTGGGTTTCATGCACGCGCAGCGCTCACAAGCTTTACAATATTCCTGTATGTCTTTCTTAGCTCCTGGCCAAGAGTAATATCTCGTGAGGAAGTCTTGTGTCTTTTCGGCACCTTTGTGTCCAAGAATCAGGTGGTCATGGAATTGAGTCATTACGTCACGGCAGAGTTGTTTTGGGACCCAAAGCTTATCGCTATAATAATATAATCCTTCACGGAGGATCAACCTGTCTGGAGATGTGCAACCAGAGTGCGAGGATTTGATTTTATCAAATAAGGTGATTTCTTCTAGGGATCTGATGCAAGATTCCGGTATGAATGTCATTTGTTTGTTATCATTCTCGATGCTGGTCATATGATCTTCTCTTCTAGAGAGTACATCAGCTTTTCCTATTGAGGTACTGGGTTTATTCATGGGAGTGTAATTGAATTGGGATAGATACTGAGCCCATCTAGCTTGTCAGCGATTCAGATCTTGGCTCCTCAGGAAGTACTGGAGGTTTTTGTGATCCGTCCAGATCTCGAAGTTGTGTCTAGCACCTTCTCAATAATCTCCATTGCTCAAGTGCTAGAATAATCGCAAGCATTTCCTTATCAGCAATAGGATAATTGCATTGTTCAGGAGTCATTGTATGTGACATAAATGCAACTGAATGCCATTTGTCATCTTTCAAGGAGGAGAGCACAGCTCCTGTTGCGAAGTCTGAGGCATCGCATTCCACACGATAAGGGGTCATGTCGTCTGGGTAAGCCAATACAGGCGCGGTGGTGAATCTATTTTTGAGAGTATCGAACACTTTCTGCTGAGGCGTTTCCCACTTCCAGGGTTGATCTTTCTTAGTTAAGTCATGTAGAGGCCTCGCTTCCAAGCTATAATTGGTGATGAAGTGGCAATAGAAGTTGGCTAGACCCAAGAAGCTTCTCACAGCTTTTACGTTTGTGGGGACCGGCCACCTAGCAATGCCAACGAATTTTTCAGCATTCACTGATATTCCATCGCAGGAGACATCCATGCCTAGCATGTCAACTTTTTGTACTCCAAAGAAGCATTTTTTGGGTTTGATGAACAAGTCGTTCTTGTTACAAACCTCTTCATTTTCGACTCTTTGAAGTCACGTGACCTCTCTCAATCTTACATCTTTCTCTTTACTTTTATGTCATGTGACTTGCTTAGTCATCATCATGTGACCTGTACCTTTATCTTCATAACACTCGTTGACACATTACTGGATTAGTTAGCATAGCTTATACAGACCTGCCCTAAGCTGGTCTGTGCACACATATCAGTAGTATAAATACTTGAATGCAACAACCAAACAAGCTAGTCTTGTTCTGGTTGGATTCCCTCCATCCTATATAGTCCCCTCTCTATAGTTGAGTTCGAGTCAAGGTGCCATAGTCCATTAGGATTTAGGTTGCCTTCAGTTCTTTCGAAGTCTTTCCAAAACTTTCCTGACCATTTCCTGATGGTATTTCATATCTCCATTTGTGAAAATTAAAAGATCGTCGATATAAATAATTACTTTGCCTTCCATATCCATGAAGATGTCGTTCATCATGTTTTGGAATGTGGCTGGGGAATTACACATCCTGAAATACATCACGGTGGGTTCGTAGGACCCAAGATGGCAGACAAAGGCTCCTTTCCATTCGTCTCCTTCTTTAATTCTCACGTTGTTGTAGCCCCAATGGAGATCCATCTTGGTGAAGATCTTGCTTCCTTTTAATTTATTGTCAATTGATCCAATGAGGAGAAGAGGGTAGTTGTTTTTGATGGTTCCCTCATTTAGATATCTATAGTCCATGACCATTCGTTTTTTACCATCCTTTTTGAGGATGAAGAATACTGGCAAAGTTTGGGGTGATTTCGAAGGTCTGATGTAACCTTTGCTTAGTTGGTCTTCAATGAAGGCTTTGACTTCATCCTGCTCTACAGGGTTTAGGGGAATCAATCTACCCTTCTTTGGTTTGAAATCCAGTTTCAGATCCACTACATGATCCCATGTTTTCTTTTCGGGCATACGTTCGCTAGCTTTTTTCGAGAAGACATCAAGATAGTCATGATATGCCTCAGGCACTAATTTGAAGGCTTCTTCGGGTTCTATTCTGTCAGAAGGTTCTTTTCCTAACCTTTGAATTCTATAGGAATGATTGATTTCCGATTCATCCAATTGAGACTCATAGATTGTGTTCAACGCTTGGCAAGAAGTGGGACATTGATTTAATTTAACTGTCCCTTGTACCCAATCAATCAAGGGGTTATGTTCGTGTAGCCAGGTGTATCCCAGGATCATTTGATTTCGTCCTAGATTGGTCACATTGGCTGTGATCTTCTCGCGATGTCCTTGAAAGTCTATGATCAGGTTGGTGGCATAGGCAATGCCTCCTGCTGAGTTGATTGTACCATCTACATTGTAAACCAGTACAATGAGTTCGAGGGGTTTCAGGGGTATGCGTTGGGACTTGGCCCACTGGTCGGTATCTATGAAAACTCCATTTGCTCCACTGTCTAGGAGCGCGGCTACTTCGATGTTTTGGTTTTTGTAATTATGTCTACTTTTAGAACTAATTCCCTGAGTGGACGCATTGTGCGGACTTTCCGCTCAGTTGGGATCTGAGGGGGGGAACTATTTTTATTTTCTTTCCAGCCAAATTAAGCCTCTCTTCCCGGGGAGCATGCTCTTTCGAGATCGTGGCTTCAGTGATGTCATCTGGTAGGATACTACTTCGAGATGATAGAGAATCAAGAGAAACATCACTATCTAATACATTAAAACGATTAAAAGAAGACAAAGATGAAGAGCGAGATTGAGAAGGTGAAACAGAATTTGTACTAGCACTATCTAGGCGTCAAGTACGGCAGTCCAAAGGTAAACTATTTTTATGTTTTTTTTGAGGGGGAGGGGTCATACCTGATACAATCTCCCTTACTCTTTCTCCTGAGTCACATCGAGATCTTGGAAATAGGCTTGTGCAGCCTCCAAGTCCATGCCTTGTATTGCTTCAACCCAGTTAGGCGATTATGGGGTTTGTTGGTTTGTTGAAGCAGTTCCTTCGGTGGCCCACACTTGTTTGGCTTTATATTGAGGACATTCCTTTCTATGTCCACCACGAGAGAATCCACAGTCTTTACAATGAGTGGAGGGTTTTTTGCATTCCTTGGAATGATGTCCGTTGCCTCCACAGTTATAACATCCCAGAGATGTCTTTCGAACATCGGTAGTAGTTACTGTTGTGTCGGTCTTTCTCCTTGCAAGAACATGTGTTTGATAATGTCTTGTCGACTGTTCCTTTCGAGAAGAGCTATTCCCATCATAGGATTGCATTTTGCTTGATCGTAAAAGGACATTCCTTTCTATGTCCACCACGAGAGAATCCACAGTCTTTACAATGAGTGGAGGATTTTTTGCATTCCTTGGAACGATGTCCGTTGCCTCCACAGTTATAACATCCCAGAGATGTCTTTCGAACATCGGTAGTAGTTACTGTTGTGTCAGTCTTTCTCCTTGCAAGAACATGTGTTTGATAATGTCTTGTTGACTGTTCCTTTCGAGAAGAGCTATTCCCATCATAGGATTGCATTTTGCTTGATCGTAAAGAGCTATCCATGTTGTTAGGAAGACCTGGGTTCACTCCTTTGACTCTTGCTTTTTGTCCATGAGTTTTTGAAGAGCAATGTCTCTTTTGTTGCCGATTTGAAAACATCCATCGAGGAGGGCTTCTAATTGGGCGGGGAAGGGCCACTCATGATCTTCCCAACCTTGTCGCTTTTTTAGTTCGTTCCTGGCCCAAGCACCAACACTGTTTTTGTCTTTTTCTCCTACATCACCTATGTGGGAGAGTGCTGCTAAGCATCCTTGTTTATTGGTGGTGAATGTTTCTGCATGGACCTCAATCCAGGCCATCATTTTTGTCCACCATTCGTCATAATGACTGTATGTTCCGTCAAAATTCCCAGGATCAGGGATTATTATTTCGGCGTGCTTCTTTGAGTTCTCTGAGGACCTTTGTGAAGGTTGAAGGGCTGCGATGATGGCGAGGGTGTTGGGGGACAATGACAACGTCGAGAGAGGGGCTTCTTCTCTGTCTTGGTCTAGATGGTCGTGGGCCTTTCGGGTGCTGTCTTGCACTTCTCTGAGCTGTTCCTGCAGCTTCTCGATTGTTTCGTAAAGCAAGTCTAGACGAGCGTCTGAGACAGCACTCGTCGATGGTTGGGGCAGCGGGTCTTCGGGAATCGATCTCGAGCCCCTGCCTCTCATTGGGTTGAACGTGGACTGCTCCATGCCCATATCCATTGAATATCCTCCTGATCCCATCTTGTAACTCGATTTGGAATTCTATGTGACTGGTGTAGATGTAGTATGGGTCGTAGTTTTCAGCGATGAATTCGCTGTCAAGGGATCTTAGGAATTGGTTTTTGAGTTCAAAAGGCCAATCACCGACTATGTCAAGTTCGAAGCCTCCGATGTAATCGTCATTTGGATCTTCTTCTTGTATTAGAAGACGAGAAATGGGAAAGATTTCTCGCACAGTGAGGGACACATTTTCGAAGGTTACAGGAATGATGGGCAATATTGTAGGTGGGCCAATTAACGATCGTTTGTTCTTGTAAGTAAAGCACAAATTGTTGATTGTGTGCTTCGTGTAAAGCGGTGAGTTCTTTGGGGGTGGGAAGAGTAATTGGTTCTGGGGCTGTTTCGTACTATTATTTCCAACCTTTATTGGACTACTGAGTTGTACGTCGTATGGGTCGGGTTCTGTGGGTCGATGGTAGTTGGGGCTGAGGAAGCTTAGTTTGAATTCTCTTCCAGCAATGATCAATTCGAGGTGATATCCTTCTTCTTGGTTGGACAAGTGGTAGAAGAGGGCGGCGATGAGGATGAAACAATAGGCAAAGGCAAGTGTTCCGATGAGGACGATAAGGGTGATACTCATATAACGAGGAGGATCTCACAAAGAGTCACTTCACTTGGATCTGTAAAAAGAACCGTTGACGAGTTGCTACCTCACGAGGATAGCCTAGGGGTAAATGGGGGAACCGGGGAGTGCATGCAGGCGCTATCTGTTTTCCACAAAGGGATTGGTAGGTGATACCAGCAGGTCGACAACGTTTAGACCACACACAAGCTAATATGATTTCCCAGTTCTCAGGGTGTGCTAAACCAATATGCATAGGGTAGGTTTTAATACTCTTTCTCGCGGTGAAGCATGTCCTCTCAAATGAGGTCGTAGCCTTCGCACAGTGAACAAGATCCGAGTCGTGGGTCGTAAAAATCCTTCAATACAATTTAGGCCGGAGTTCGTAATCTCCTGAGGGTAGCCTGCTCAAGGGTTCTTGTTTATACACTGATTAGAGTGGTCTCCCTATGGTCTAGGATCCGACGATGATGAAGCAGTTTAGAGAAAAGTTTTTTTGACACGTGTACCAGTGTTGGGTGAGGTGGGATAGTAAAGTAGTCTTGTTCTTATAAAGGCAACCTAAATCCTGACGGACTATGGCACCTCAACTCGAAGTTAACTATAGAGAGGGGACTGTGTAGGATGGAGGGAATCCAACCAGAACAAGACTAGCTTGTTCGGTTGTTGCATTCAAGTATTTATACTACTGACATGTGTGCACAGACCAGCTTACAGTAGGTCTGAATAAGCTATGCTAACTAATCTAGTAATGTGTCAACAAGTGTTATGAAGATAAAGGTACAGGTCACATGATGATGATTAAGCAAGTCACATGACATAAAAGTAAAGAGAAAGATGTAAGATCGAAAGAGGTCATGTGACGCTGACTAAGTAGGTCACGTGACTTCAAAGAGTCGAAAATGAAGAGGTTTGTAACAACGCTGGGGTGGTTGCGTTGCTAAAAGTAACGCGTAACAGGGGGTTGGTTGCTAAATTTGTGAGCATAACGTGGCTTCGGCCAAAAGTTGCTTTGCGGTAGCAATATAATGCATGACGAGTTGTAGATAAACTAATTACAAGCAAGCATCAAAATTTACGAATGCCCAAATGTCTTCTTGCTCCCCAGCAGCCACTAACAGATTTCCGGAACTCTTTTCTGTGCTGTCAACACAGTAAGGGGCTATATCTACCCCAACTGGAAAATCAGCAACATCCAAACCAAGTGCATCCTGAATCACTGCACTTGATGAGACATCAGCGTCATCATCACTGTCTACATCACCAACGTGATCATCATGGCTATCTTTGAGTCCATGAACGACACACATTTGTTGTTCAATTTTATCATGGAGCGCAGGTCAAGCACATAGATAATCATTGATGGCTTTCTGTGCATCTTTACTTGGTCAACAATCTGCCAATAGGTTCCAATCCTTGACCTGGCATTGTTCCCAAGACTGTGGCACAAAGTTGTGAAAATAGTGTAAGAAATAAAAAGACAACAAACTTTTTTGATGAGTTTTTGCCCAAATGGTCTGGTCATGAACTCATACACACCTATGATAGCAGAAACAGATGCATCTCATAAGACTGGGAGCGACGTTGTGAATTTAATCTGGTCGGTTGTCAGTCTATGTGTAATTTGTTCTTGGTGCGAATCCACGAGGTATTGTGTTTGGTGCTGCTTGAGGTGGTGTTTGATAACACAATTTAGACCCACATCAGTGGGCTGAAAAATGCCTGTGCCTATTGTTGAACAAATGATGAGGGTTAAAATGAAGAATCTCAGGGATCAGTAGTACATACAACTAGCAGGAACAAAGCAAAGGATGACATGGGGGAATTTGTCAAAAATGTAGCAACAGAATTCTTGACTGGTATGAACCGGATAACAATCTAGATAGACAATGGCATATTGATCATTGTCACGGTTAGCATTTCTGTGTGAGCAATAAAAGATCAACAACATACCTCTTTCATTGTCTTGAGTGTGCTAAAATGACTACCTTTCTTGTCACTCTTTGCAAACACAAAGTCAAACCCATGGGAACTGGCCTCAGCCATGTTACAGTCTCTTCATTTTCGACTTTTCAAAGTCACGTGATTCGCTTAGTAAGCAACATGTGACTGCTTACATAAGCTTTATGTTCATCTTTCACTTTCACTTTTCTTAAGTCATGTGATCTGCTTAGACATCAGTCACGTGATATATCTTGGTAGCACTTGGTAGACACTTACCTTATTAATTAGCACTGCTTATCCGGACCAGCCTGGTTGCCTTCATAAGAACAAGACTTTCTTTACTATCCCACCTCACTCGTCACCAGTACATCGTGACAAACACTTTGCTTCTAAACTGCTTCATCATTGTCGGATCCCAGACATAAGGGAGACCCCTCACATCAGAGGATAAAGAGAACCCTTGACCAGGTTATCGTCCAGGGGATTACGAACCCTTGATCTACAAATTGTATCGTGGGACTGTACATTCCACAAACTCGTTCGCTTTGCAAAGGCTACGACCTCATTCGAGAGGACACGCTTCGTCGCGAGTAATAGTATCAATCCCTACCCTGTGCATAGTGGGTCAGCACACACTTTCAAACGAGCGTAATTGTTATTGAGGTTGCACGTGATATAACCTAAACGATCCGCGGGTATTACCTACCCATCCGCTTGACGGGCAACGGATATTGCCTGCATGCACTCTCTGGTTCCTCCACCAGAAAGTCGTGCCTGTGACATGACCTGCTGAAGAAGTTTTTTTTTTTAGATTCGAGTGAAGTGACTTTTTGTGAGATCCTCTTCAATAGATGAGCATCACCCTCATCATCCTCATTGGAACAATCGCCTTCGTCTATTGCTTCACCCTCATTGCCGCCCTCTTCTATCACTTGTCCAATCAAGAAGAAGGATACCATCTCGAATTGACTATTGTTGGAAGGGAATTCAAACTAAGCTTCCTCAGCCCCGACTATCATCAACCAACCAAACCCGATCCATACGACATAAAAACTCAGTGGTCCAATAACGGTTGGGAAGAATACGAAACCGCCCCAGAAGCAATCACTCTTTCTACCACCGAAGAACTCGCTGCTCTACATGAAGCACACGACCAACAATTCATGCTTTACCTACAGGAACAAACAATTCTTGATTGGCCCACATAGAAAATTGCCCACCATTCCTGTAACCTTTGAAAACATATCCCTCGCTGTGCAAGAAATCTTTCTGGTCCCTCGTCTTCCCATACAAGAAGAAGATCCAAATGATGATTACATCGGAGGATTCAAACTTGATATAGTCAGAAATTGGCCTTTTGAACTCAAAAACCAATTCCTAAGATCCCTTGACGGTGAATTCATCGCTGAAAACTACGACCCATACTACATCTACGCCAGTCACATAGAATTTCAAATCGAGCTACAAGATGGGATCAGAAGGATATTCGATGGATCTGGGCATGGAGCAGCCCACGTTCAACCCAATGAGAGGCAGGGGCTCGAGATCGATCCCCGAAGACCCGCCGCCCCAGCCATCGACGAGCGCCATCTCAGACGCTCGTCTAGACTTGCTATACGAAACAATCGAGAAGCTGCAGGAACAGCTCAGAGAAGTGCAAGACAGTGCCCGAAAGGCCCACAACCGTCTAGACCAAGAAAGAGAAGAAGCCCCTCCCCTGACGTCATCCTTGTCCCCCGAAACCCTCGCCATCATCACAGCCCTTTGACCTTCATAAAGGTCCTCTGAGAACTCAAAGAAGCGCGCCGAAATAATCCCTGATCCTGGGAATTTTGACGGAACATACAGTCGTTATGACGAATGGTGGACAAAAATGATGGCTTGGATTGAGGTCCATGCAGAAACATTCACCACCAACAAACAAGGGTGCTTAGCAGCCCTCTCCCGCATAGGCGATGTAGGAGAAAAGGACAAAAACAGTGCTGGTGCTTGGGCCAGAAATGAGTTGAAAAAGCAACGAGGATGGGAAGACCATGAATGGCCTTCCCCCGCTCAACTAGAAGCATTACTTGACAGTTGTTTTCGAATCGGTAACAAAAGAGATATAGCTCTTCGTAAACTCATGGATAAAAAGCAAGGATCAAAGGAGCGCACTCAATTCTTCTTAACGACATGGATAGCTCTTTACGATCAAGCAAAATGTGATCCTATGATGGGGATAGCTCTTCTCGAAAGGAACAGTCGACAAGACATTATCAAACACATGTTCCTACAAGGAGAAAGACCAACCCAAATCCATGACTTCATTGCTGTCATCCAAAAAGATGCCAATGCGATCGAAGCTTTCGAAACCCGCTCCTCTTTCCAACGGCGAGACCCCAATGCCATGGATATTGACGCAACAGTAACTACTACCGATGTTCGAAAAACATCTCTGGGATGTTACAACTGTGGAGGTGAAGGCAACCTCTATCCAAAAACTATGGCACCTCAACAAGGGGACAAAGACTTAGGAGGGGAATGTATAGGTTAGAGGGAATCCAACCAGAACAAGACTGGCTTGTTCGGTTGCTGCATTCAAGTATTTATACTAATGACATGTGCACACAGACCAACTTAGGGCTGGTCCAGATAAGCAGTGCTAGCTAATATGGTAAGTGTAAAGTGGTATGATAATAATAAAGGTACAGATCACGTGATGATGACTAAGCGGGTCACGTGACTTGGAAAAGTAGCAAGTGAAATATGAGAGACAATACTTATGTAAGTGGTCACATGATACTGACTAAGCAGGTCACAATTTTCGACTTTTCAAAGTCACGTGATTCGCTTAGTCAGCAAGATGAAGATAAAGTAAAGTCGAAAATGAATAGAATGTAACATTACCCCCCTACTAGGCTTCAGATACCAGATCAAGCGGAGGTATAACCGGAAGTGAAATTAATGATAGGAGTAGAAAATAAACTGTCAAATAAGGCACGATTGATTTTGAGACGTCTAGGAGCCGAAGGTTTACGGCAGTGGAAGTCATTTATAGCTGACTGGGCTTTCTTCAGACCAGAGGCAGGTTCCTAAGTTCGATCACTTTCATCATATCCTTTCCAGTGCACCAGGTACTGGAATCTGCGACCAATGGGGCGAGAATCAACAATATACTTAACTTCAAATTCTTCCGTGCCTTCATCATTGACAAGCACAGGTCCAGGGCGAACAACGGGTTGGCCAGGGAGGGGTTCTATATAGGGTTTAACTCAAGAGACATTGACAATGTGTCGAGCTTTCATGGATTTGGGGAAAAGCAATCCCACGCTATTGGTGTGTACTTCAATGATTTGGTAAGGACCGATCCAGTGTTCCGTTAATATTAGTGAGGGGCACTCATCAAGAGCTAGATGTTCAGTGCTAAGCCAAATGAGATCTCCGATTTTGTATTCTGGCGCAGCTGATTGATGTTTATCTGCCTGTAATTTCATTCTTTCTCATGTTTGTTGAAGTGTGTCTTTAGCCTTTTCTAGATTGGCTTTCATATCATCAGCAAACTCTTTAGCGGCCAGAGCTTTTACCGATGTCGGTTCGAAACCAAGACGTGGGGCAAATGTTTTGGTCAACTGAAAAGGGGTAAAGCCAGTTGCGGATGAGCGAGTATTGTTGAAATTAAACTGAGCAATGGCAAGCCATTCGACCCATTTATCTTGTTTTTCTGCAGAAAAGAGATGGAGGTACTGATTTAGTTCGTGATTGATTGGTAGGTTTCATTCGAGCACAGTGTTAGCACGATTTACAATACTCCTGTATGTCTTTCTAGGCCCCTGGCCAAGAATAATATTGTTTGAGGAAGTCTTGTGTCTTTTCAGCACCTTTGTGTCTGAATATGGGATGATCGTGGAATTGTGTCATGACTTCTCTGCGGAGTTCTTTTGGTACCCAAAGTTTGTCGCTATAATAATATAATCCTTCATGGAGGATCGACCCATCTGGAGATGTGCATCCAGAGTGCCAAGATTTGATTTTATCGAACAGGGTAATTTCTTCTAGAGATCTGATTCAATTATTGGAGATGAACGTCATTTGTTTGTTGTCGTTTTCTATGCCGATCATGTGATCTTCTCGTCTAGAGTGCATCGGCTTTTCCCATAGAGGTTCTGGGTTTGTTAATGAGAGTATAATCAAATCGTGAGAGGTATTGAGCCCATCACGCTTGTCGTCAATTTAGATCTTGGCTTTTCATAAAATACTGGAGATTCTTGTGGTCTGTCCAGATCTCAAAATTATGCCTAGCTTCTTCTAGATAATGTCTCCATTGTTCGAGCGCTAGTATGATCACGAGTATTTCTTTATCAGCGATGGGGTAATTTCGCTGTTTGGGAGTCATGGAATGGGACATATAGGCTACTGGATGCCATTTGTCATCTTTCAGGGAGGAGAGCACAGCTCCTGTAGCGAAATCCAATGCATTGCACTCAACGCGATAAGGGGTGGTATCATCGGGGTATGCTAAAACAGGGGCAGTGGTGAATCTATTTTCAAGCATATTGAACGCATCTTGTTGAGCCTTTTCCCACTTCCAGGGTTGATCTTTCTTTGTTAAGTCGTGTAAGGGTTTCGCTTCGAGGCTATAGTTGGTGATGAAGCAGCGATAGAAATTTGCTAAACTGAGGAAACTTCTTATGGCTTTTACGTTTGTGGGGACTGGCCACTTAGCAATGCCGTTGAGTTTTTCCTGATTCATTGAAATTCCATTGCAAGAGACGTCCATGCCTAGCATGTTGACTTTTTGTACTCCAAAGATGTAATTCTCCTGCCACGTTCCAGAACATGATGAACGACATCTTCGCAGATATGGATGGCATAGTCATTATCTATATTGACAATCTATTGATCTTTACAAATGGAGATAGGAAACACCATCAGGAAATGGTCAAAAAGGTCTTAGAGAGACTTAGAAAGAATGACTTGTTCCAGAACATGATGAACGACATCTTCGCAGATATGGAAGGCATAGTTATTATTTATATCGACGATCTCTTGATCTTTACAAATAAAGATGAAAAACACCATCAGGAAATGGTTAGGAAAGTCTTGGAAAGGCTTCGCAAAAATGACCTATTTGTTAAACCCGAAAAATGCTTCTTTGGAGTAGAGAAAGTCGATATGCTAGGCATGGACGTTTCCTGTGATGGAATTTCAATGAATCAGGAAAAACTCAATGGCATTGCTAAGTGGCCAGTCCCCACAAACGTAAAAGCCATAAGAAGTTTCCTCGGTTTAGCAAATTTCTACTGCCACTTCATCACCAACTATAGTCTAGAAGTGAGACCCTTACACGACTTAACCAAAAAGGATCAACCATGGAAATGGGAAAAAGCTCAACAAGACGCATTTGATATGCTTAAAAATAGATTTACCACTGCCCCTGTCTTGGCATACCCCGATGACACCACTCCTTACCGTGTTGAATGTGATGCATTGGACTTCGCCACTGGAGCTGTACTCTCCTCCCTGAAAGATGACAAATGGCATCTGGTCACCTATATGTCACACTCCATGACCCCTGAACAACGGAATTATCCAATTGCTGACAAACAAATGCTCGCGATCATTCTAGCGCTTGAGCAATGGAGACACTATCTAGAAGGGGCTAGACATAACTTTGAAATCTGGACGGATCATAAGAATCTCCAGTACTTCTTGAAAAGTCAAGATCTGAATCGACGACAAGCCAGATGGGCTCAATACCTGTCATGCTTCGATTACACTCTCGTGAATAAACCCGGTACCTTGATGGGAAAAGCCAATGCCCTCTCTAGAAGAGAAGATCACATGATTGGCATTGAGAACGACAATAAACAAATGATGTTTATACCGGAAAATTGCATCAGATCTCTAGAAGAGAGCACATTATTCGATAAAATCAAATCCTCACATTCTGGTTACACATCTCCAGACAGGTTGATTCTCCGTGAAGGATTATATTATTATAGCGATAAACTCTGGGTACCAAAAGAACTCCGCAGGGAAGTGATGACCCAATTCCATGATGACCCAATTTTCGGCCACAAAGGTGCCAAAAAGACACAAGACTTCCTCACAGGATATTACTCTTGGCCAGGAACTAAGAAGGACATACAGGAATATTGTACAGCTTGTGAACGCTGCACGCGTATGAAACCCACAAACCTTCCGCCAGCCGGAAAATTACAACCCTTAGAAGTCCCTGAAGGACCCTGGAAAAACGTGTCAGCCGACTTCATTACCGGCTTTCCTTCATCACATGGTTTTGACAGTGTGTTAGTAGTGGTAGATCGATTCTCAAAAGAAGTAGCCTGTATGCCTACCATGAAAACAATCACATCCAAAGGAACAGCTGAGCTGTATGATAGGGATTACATATGGAAGCATCATGGACTTCCCAATTCTCTTGTCTCCGATCGCGGACCTCAATTTGCTAGTCAAATGATGATAGATCTGCTCAAAATGCTAAAAGTAGAAAAGAAGATGTCCACAGCATACCACCCCCAGACTGATGGACAAATGGAGCTGCAGAAAAACAAGATAAATGGGTCGAATGGCTTGCCATCACTCAGTTTAACTTCAATCACACTCGCTCATCCGCAACTGGCTTTACCCCTTTTCAGTTGACCAAACATTCACCCTGTGTCTTGATATCGAACTGACATCCATAAAAGCTCCGGCCACTAAGGAGTTTGCCGAGGACATGAAAGCCAATCTTGAAAAGGCTAAAGACGCACTTCAACGAACACGTGAACGAATGAAACTGCAGGCAGATAAACATCAATTGGCAGCGCCAGAATACAAAATCAGAGATCTTGTTTGGCTCAGTACTGAACATCTTGCTCGTGATGAGCGTCCATCGTGAAAATTGACGGAACGCTGGATTGGTCCTTACCAAATCATAGAAGTTCATACCAATAGCATGGGATTACTCTTCCCCAAATCCATGAAAGCTCGCCACATTGTCAATGTCTCTCGAGTCAAACTCTACATTGAACCATTGCCTGGACAACCAGTTGTTCGTCCTGGACCTGTGCTTGTCAACAATGAAGGCACTGAAGAGTTTGAGGTCGATTACATTGTTGATTCTCGCCCTATTGGTCGCAGATTCCAGTATCTAGTACATTGGAAAGGATATGATGAAAGTGACAGAACTTGGGAGCCAGCCTCTGGACTAAAGAAAGCTCAGTCAGCTATCAATGACTTCTATAAAAAGAAACCATCAGCTCCCTGCCACCGAAAAATGAATTGTGCCCTGTTTGAGAGTCTCTTTTTGACTCCTATCATTAATTTCACCTCTGGTTCTACCTCCACTTGATCTGGTATCTTGCTTAATCATCATCACGTGACCTGGACCTTTATCTTCATAACACTCATTGACACATTACTAGATTAGTTAGCATAGCTTATTCAGACCTACCCTAAGCTAGTCTGTGCACACATGTCAGTAGTAAAAATACTTGAATGCAACAACCGAACAAGCTAGTCTTGTTCTGGTTGGATTTCCTCCATCCTACACAGTCCCCTCTCTATAGTTAAGTTCGAGTTGAGGTGCCATAGTCTGTCAGGATTTAGGTTGCCTTCAAGCGTTACGCGTTACGGTTGCCTCCATACAGACGCCTACAGTATTTGTTTGCATAGCTTATCCAGACCTGCCCTAAGCTGGTCTGTGCACACATGTCAGTAGTATAAATACTTGAATGCATCAACCGAACAAGCTAGTCTTGTTCTGGTTGGATTCCCTCTAACCTATACTCGTCCCCTCCATTCCTCTTGTCTCTTGCTGAGGTGCCATAGTCCTTATTGGGTTATAGGTTGCCTTCATAAGAACAAGACTATCTTTACTATCCCACCTCACTCATCACCAGTACATCGTGACAAACACTTTGCTTCTAAACTGCTTCGTCATTGTCGGATCCCAGACATAAGGGAGACCCCTCACATCAGAGGATAAAGAGAACCCTTGACCAGGTTATTGTCTAGGGGATTACGAACCCTTGATCTACAAATTGTATCGCGGGACTGTACATCCCACAAACTCATTCGCTTTGCAAAGGCTATGACCTCATTCGAGAGGACATGCTTTGTTGCAAGTAATAGTATCAATCCCTACCCTGTGCATAGTGGGTCAGCACACGCTTTCAAATGAGCATAATTGTTATTGAGGTTGCGCATGATATAACCTAAATGATCCGTGGGTATTACCTACCCATCTGCTTGACAAGCAACAGATATTGCCTGCGTGCACTCCCCGATTCCCCCACCAGAAAGTCGTGCCTGTGACACGACCCACCGAAGAAGATTTTTCTTTACAGATCCGAGTGAAGTGACTCTTCATGAGATCCTCCTCAATATATGAGCATCACCCTCATCTTCCTCATCGGAACACTAGCCTTCATCTATTGTTTTACCATCATCGCCACCCTCTTCTACCACTTGTCCAACCAAGAAGAAGGATACCATCTTGAATTGATCATCACTGGAAGAGAATTCAAATTAAGCTTCCTCAGTCCTGACTACCATCGACCGACTGAACCTGACCCATACGACGTAAAAACTCAGTGGTCCGATAATGGTTGGGAAGAATACGAAACCGCCCTGGAAGCAATCACTCTCCCTACCCCTGAAGAACTTGCTAGTCTACACGAAGCACATGATCAACAATTTGTGCTTTACTTACAGGAACAAGCAATTCTTAACTGGACCACCTAGAAAATTGCCACCATTCCTGTAACCTTTGAAAATGTATTCCTCGCTGTGCCAGAAACCTTTCCGATCTCCTGTCTCCCAATACAAGAAGAAGATCCAAACAACAATTATATCGGAGGCTTCGAACTTGACATAGTTGGCGATTGGCCTTTCGAGCTCAAAAATCACTTCCTAAGATCCCTTGACGGTGAATTCATCGCTGAGAACTACAATCCCTACTACATCTATGCCAGTCACGTAGAATTCCAAATTGAGCTACAAGATGGGATCAGGAGGATATTTGATGAATATAGGCATGGAGCAGCCCACATTCAACCCAATGAGAGGCAGGAGCTTGAGATCAATCCCCAAAGACCCACCGCCCCAGCCATCAATGAGCGCCGTCTCAGACGCTCATCTAGACTTGCTATATGAAACAATCAAAAAGCTGCAGGAACAGCTCAGAGAAGCACAGGACAGCGCCCAAAAGGCCCATGACCATCTAGACCAAGAAAGAGAGGAAGCCCCTCCCCTGACGTCATCCTTGTCCTCCGAAACCCTCACCATCATCACAGCCCTTCGACCTCCACAAAAGTCCTCAGAGAACTCGAAGAAGCACGCCGAAATAATCCCTGATCCTGGGAATTTCAACAGAACCTACAGTTGTTATGATGAATGGTGGACGAAAATGATGGCCTGGATCAAGGTCCATGCAGAAATGTTCACCACCAATAAACAAGGATGCTTAGCGGCCCTCTCCCACATAGGTGATGTAGGAGAAAAGGACAAAAACAGTGCTGGTGCTTGGGCCAGAAATGAATTAAAAAAGTGACAAGGATGGGAAGACCATGAATGGCCTTCCCCCGCTCAACTGGAAGCATTACTCAATGGCCATTTTCGGATTGGCAATGAAAGAGATATAGCCCTTTGAAAACTCATGGACAAAAAGCAAGGATCAAAGGAGCAAACTCAAGTCTTTCTAACGACATGGATAGCTCTTTATGATCAAGCGAAATTTGATCCTATGAAGGGGATAGCTCTTCTCAAAAGGAACAGTTGACAGGACATTATCAAACATATGTTCCAACAAGGAGAAAGGCCGACCAAAATCCACGACTTCATTGCCGTCATCCAGAAATATGCCAACACGATCAAAGCCTTCGAAACCTGCTCCTCCTTCCAACATCGAGATTCCAATGCCATGGATATCGACACAACAGTAACTACTACCAATGTTTGAAAGACATCTCTAGGATGTTACAACTGTGGAGGCGACAGACATCATGCCAAAGAATGCAAAAAACCCCTCCACTCGCTGTAAAGACTGTGGATTCTCTCATGGTGGATATAGGAAGGAATGTCCGAAATATAAAGCCAAACAAGTGCGGGCCGCAGAAGGAACTGCTTCAACAAACCAACAAACCCCACAATTGCCTAACTGGGTTAAAGCGATACAAGGCATGGACTTAGAGGCTGAACAAGCCTACTTCCGAGATCTCGATGTGACTCAGGGCAAAGAGTAAGGGAGATCGTATCGGGTACAACCCCTCCCCCTCATAAAATAAGTAAAAATAGATTACCTTCAGACTACCATACTCAATGCCTACATAGTGCTAGTACAAATTCTGTTTCATCTTCTCAATCTCACTCTTCCTCATTATTTTCTTTCAATCATTTTAATGTATTAGATAGTGATGTTTCTCTTGATCCCCCATCATCTCGAAGTAGTATTCTACCAGATGAAACCACCGAAGCCACAATCTCAAAAGAGCATGCTCTCCGGGAAGGGAGGCTTGATTTGGCTTACAAAGAAAATAAAAATAGTCCCCCCCTCAGATCCCGACTGAGCGGAAAGTCCACACCATGCGCCCACTTAGGGAATTAATCCTAAAAATAGATATAATTACAAAAAACAAAGACATTGAAGTAGCCGCACTCCTAGACAGTGGAGCAAATGGAGTCTTCATAGACACCGATTGGGCCAAGTCTCAACGAATACCTCTGAAACCCCTTGAACTCGTTGTACCGGTTTACAATGTAGATGGGACAATCAACTCGGCAGGAGGCATTGCCTACACCACCGATCTGATCATAGACTTTCAAGGACATCGCGAAAAAATTACAGCCAATGTGACCAACCTGGGATGAAACCAAATGATTCTGGGATACACCTGGCTCTGCGAACATAATCCTTTAATTGATTGGGTGCAAGGGACAGTCAAATTAAATCAATGTCCCACTTCTTGTCGAGTGTTGACTGCAATCTATGAATCTCGATTGGATGAATCTGAGATCGATCATTCCTATAGAGTTCAAGGACTGGGAAAAGAACCTTCTGATGGAATAGAATCCGAAGAAGCCTTCAAATTGGTGCCTGAGGCATATCACAGCTATCTCGATGTCTTCTTGAAGAAAGCTAGCGAACGCATGCCCGAAAAGAAAACATGGGATCATGCTGTAGATCTGAAACCGGATTTCAAACCAAAGAAGGGTTGATTGATTCCCCTGAACCCTGTAGAACAGAATGAAGTCAAAGCCTTCGTAGAAGACCAATTGAGCAAGGGTTACATCAGACCTTCAAAGTCCCCCCAAACTTCACCTGTGTTCTTTATCTCTAAAAAGGATGGTAAAAAGCGAATGGTCATGGACTATAGATATCTAAACGAGGGAACTATTAAAAATAATTACACTCTTCCCCTCATTGGATCAATTGTCGATAAATTAAAAGGAAGTAAACACTTCATCAAGATGGACCACTGTTGGGGCTATAACAACATGAGAATCAAAGAAGGAGACAAATGGAAAGGAGCCTTCATCTGCCATCTTGGGTCCTACGAACCTACTGTGATGTATTTCAGGATGTGTAATTCCCCGGCTACGTTCCAAAACATGATGAACGACATCTTTGCGGACATGGAAGATGTAGTGATTATTTATATCAATGATCTCTTGATCTTTACGAATAAAG
>JBBPPX010000416.1:0-19655 GCA_038092235.1 Leccinum boreale | reverse complement strand
CGTTGAAGCACCACGAGAGACTTCTTGCGCGCGATATGTGGAAACGGGACTTGTCTGGTCGAGCGAACGGCACGATCGACCCGTATTACTTGTGTGACATCTATACAGAGATGATCGATTATGCTGTCAACTTCACTTTTCCTTGGTGTAAGTCTGCCTTGCTTCGAGTCGTGCTCATATCTGATTTCGTTCGTCAGCGTTGGGAAAGGAATTTGACTACTACAATATTCCCGATGCCCTGAGCCCTGAAGTGGCAATGGATGCTAGTGTTTTTCTAAATGGTTCGTACAACTCGTGGAATTGCTGGGTGATGTTGACGTACATCTCCTCAGATGCCTCGACACGTGCTGCGCTCCATGCACCTACAAGCAAGGACTGGGTGGAAGTCGTTCCCCCGTTCACACAGACCAACGCCTCCGGTAAGACATTTTTTGTTTTGGTTTACAGTGAATTTATGCTTGTTCAGTTAATGCCTACGGCGACCCAAGTGAGCTTCTATCCTTACTTTAGCTGTACATCGTCATTTACCCGCTACTCTCCTCTAGGCGTCGAGTGAGTCCTTCACATGTGTTATGCATATTTGCTCATCTGAGAGGTCAGGCCGATGGCATTCCTAACTGATCTTGCGACGAATGCTACGGAGCATAACATGACGGTCATCATATATTCTGGGAACGATGATTCGCTTGTTCCACATTTTGGTTCTCAAAGTAAGTTCTTCCTCTTTGCTTTCCGATGGAGCAGCAGTTTGATGACTGCGCACACAGTCGCCATCCAAGTATGACACCTTGCATGTCGCTTGCATTTCTGACTTTCCTCTCCGTAGAACACGACGTTCGGTGGCATACAGGGCTTTACTCGCAAACCAGAGACACCGTGGTACAACGATGATGGCGAGTTTGCAGGTATTGTACATCAGGAACGTGGCTGGAAGTACGTCCTCGTTGCGCATGCTGGACACCTTGTCGCGTACAACAACCCCGTCTCTGTAAGCACACTGCATCTTTGTCTCTGACTCTCTAATCCCATCTGGTAGGGTCTCACGCTGGTCCGAGACTTCATCTTTGGCAACAACCAGACAGGATTGGTGACCAATTCGAGCTCGGGCGGGGTCAGTGTTGTTGGCGGAGAAGTGTCGTCTCTCGGGGACGAGATTATGACTGGGCAGGCAGCGATCTATTATGGGCAGGGGACGACGGCATCGACCTATTTCTTCCCCTCGGGGACTGTCTCAGCGTGGAACGCTTACATCGCTACTGCGACTGCGACCAGTGCAGCGAGCTCGTTGAGTGTGACGAGGTCTTCGATGAGCTGTCTTGGGGGCGCGCTGGTGATCGTGCTCGCCGCGTTTGCGTTGTTTTAAGTAAGTTTGACTCATCAGGTTGGGTGGGGGTGTATGAGGTCGTTATAGACTGGTTTCCTCACACTCGATTGTTTCTCTACTCTATTCTCGAGTGTCGGTGGGTCTGCCAGAGATCGAGGTTCTGTTTGGACATCCCTGGAAATTGTTTTCGTTTTTGAATGTCAAAATGTACAGTGATACATATGATACACTGTTCTCTCTGGTGCAGTACTAATCTGCCCTCAATTTAATAACAATAATAGGTTCTCCTACCTGCATTAGTGGCATTGATTCCAGCACAGTTGATGACGCCAATGGAGAGCACATATGGAGAGCACATCAATGATGTTCTTCAATCTTGTAAATCATATGCATCTGGATCGCCATAGTGTTCCGAAACCACCCCGGCGACTTGTATCATATGCATGACACCCATCCCAACGCAGAGACGACGGTCCTGTGGAGTTGAGGATAGCCTCATTGCATGGTCATTTATGGCGGCGAGGCAAAGGTAAAATTGTATAACCGCCGTATGAAGTTCGAAGGCGCTCGATGGAAATTATACTACAATTGTAGCGTCGATGATCAGCGCGCTATGGTAGTCGGCGTGGACATCGAGTAGGACGTTGCTTGAAATGGCACAACATTATAAGGGAGACTGCTGGGATCACTCTGTGACTACAGATTACAACCTCGCCAAGACTATACACGAAACAAGAAAGAAAGAAGACACAGAAGACACGAAAATGCACATGAACAAAAAGCAGCCCGTGAGGTCAGTGGTCACCAAGGCACAGCGAGCGCATTCCAGTCCCTCGTGACTGCGATCCGCTCCGTCCCAATTTGTCGCGTCATTTCCTGCTGGCCCTGTATGCCCAGCCCTTCGAATGTCTCGAGCAACTGGCCGTCCAGGACGCCCCTGGACAGCGGCTTCGAGACGGTGTCGTTGCGCACGATACTGGGAAGTGTGAATAAATGTGAAGGGTGTCATACACAGACGAAGAGGGAGCCGAGGTGCAAGGCGCGAGGCAAAGTAAGGCAAGGTGAGAAAACGGGAATGGAAGACGGGACGACAAGACCTACCGGTATGCTCTGGGGTTGAGACCTGCGATGTGCTGTACGTTGCGGACCAGCTGACCCTGCAACAAATGCAGGCGTTTGAACGCGCCTTCGTCGACGGGCGTCAGCGCAGACAACGAGCCGTCCGTGAAGCCTGCGTGCAAAGAGAGACAGAGAGAACATAAGTGTCGTGAAAAATTGCGACACGAAGGAGAACAAAAAAAAGCGTACCGGAGATGAGCTTCGCCTGGGGAATCTCGTTGTCCTCTTTCGTCCGCCGTGCGATCATTCTTGACGCCCAACACTCCTTTCGGCAGTGGAATTCGGTATGACACATGAGATGTTGACCACCTCTCGAGTCGGGATCTACAATCGTCGAATACGAACATGAAGGGATCAGTCCCCGAAATCAACTTGAAAAGGAGAGCAGGCGTACCGCTCGGGTCATAAGTGAGCATACGCAACACGCCCTCTTCGTCATTCAAAACGATCGAGAGCTCTCCGTTCGTAAAGAAAAAGTCGACGTTGGTTGCATATGTCTGCCGCATGTCCTTGGCCAGGATCACCAGTTTGTACGGGTCCTCCTAAAGTCGAACGTCAACTCTGCTGCACGTTTAGATTGGACTATATACATACCTGGAAGGCAACCAACCAGACACTCTTGACCGCATCTCCAATCAACAGCAGGTTTTTGAGCACTCGCAGGCTGGTGACATAGACGCCGACATCCAAGAACGCGACGCCCACGAGGCGCTCGTCAAGATCAAAAGCCCTGACAAATATCTAGAGAGAATTCACATTAGCGCCCGATCGATAACCACACCATGATCCTCGACAGACCTTTTGTCCCATAGACGACACCAAGTAACCATTGATCCCACAGACAGCAACGACAGGACCCTTGGCGTCATCACGAACGCGTAGTTTCAGTTTATACCATCGTTGACTGCTGGTCGACGGATCAGACACAACCTCCACGACCTCGAACACGTAGGTCTGAAACACAAAAACGTGCACTACTCAGCAACGTGACTCATGGCGAGAATCACTTCATCCATCACTTACTGCGCCTTTGACAGCCAGATCCTCGCCGCGGTCGATGGTTGTTCCAACTGCAATGAAATCTCTACTCCCAGATTCCGTGCTCAACGTCTCCAACGTCACACACTCTAGAGCGTTCACGTATTCATTGGGGGCGAATTCGTATCTACATACAACCAGGTTAGGAGATCCGCTGTCACATACCAATAGAAATAAATGGTTGACCCACCCGTCCATGGTTATCCAACTGTCCGGGGAGATAAGCTCCAACGTCGAACAGTCACATTGCGGGAATGAAATGCCTGCGCCTAACGTCGCCCCTTTAGCGTCTCTGGCCCACACGGATTCTCAAACGAATCACGCTCACCGTCTGGCTCCCAGATAGTGTTATTGTCCTCATCATAGGAAGCGAATCGGGCTTGCAATGTGGACGCGGCAACGATCAGCGACGCTGACGGCTCGAACACGACGTTCGAGTACGGTCGAGACCGCGGTAAGGAACGTTTCGGCAGCGAGGTATCCAGCTCGACGTCAGGGATCCACTCTAGAAGGCTAGGGCCCTATGGAAACGAACAGCAAGAAACCGTTCAGTCGGACACCTGTGGGGCGCAGCGGATCGAGGGTTTCTCGACGTCATTCCACGTACCTCGTCAGAGTATACCAAGAACTCCGCTTTTGACTCCCACAGCGAGCACGCCGTAAAGGCGTGCACGACCGCATGTCCACTCGGGAACAGTTTGAGGCCACCCTTGTCTGTGCGTATGATCCAGCTTGGCCTATCACCGGTAAAGAAGACGCCGGTGAGCGTGTTGCCGCCACTGACGTTCAAGGACAACGGCGGACAAGTGACGAATGGAACAAACGTGCGGAATATCCGCTTTTGCTCCGCGAGTACAGTTTTTTCTGCTTCTTCTTGTTTAGACAGCTCAAACATCCGAGTTAAGGCTTTCGTGAAAATGATTTTCAAGAAAGCGGAGCGCCCGCCAGGTGGAGGCGTGGACAAGGGTAGGGAGTGAACCTCGTAAACGGCCAAATGCCCACAACGCATCAATACCTGGTGGCGTTTAATTATATGCGAGGGAACCACGAGCGAGAAGACGGGCATACGAAGAGGTGAGGTGATGGATCCGATTCTCCCAAGGGAGCAACGAGGATCTGCTCAATATCGAGGTCTTGCGGTTTGCGCGGGGGATCTTGAGGAGGAGAAGGCACGGGTGGATCAAAGGAGTCGTTCAAGACAGGCTCAAGTGTGCTGATTGCTGCGCTCGAGAATACGAGCGTTAGCTTCGGGAGGGACCATATCTAACCAAGCAGCGTCATGAGTTACGAGATTCTGAGATGGGCTACCAAACGCACCTCCATGACTCCCTGCGGCCGGATGAGCACCAGCCATTGGCTATTGTGTCCAGTGACTGCAGCCTGGAGTGTGGAGGTAACGTTCTTGTCTGCAGTGGTAGGGCCGGTGAATGCGCCGTCGGTCGTCATCATATCAAAAATGCCCAATGTGTCCGCATAGAAGCATCCCGCCAGGTACCGCGATGCCTAGTTCGGAAAAACATTGGTATCCCACTCTATCACGACGCAATGCAACGACAGATTTTACCTTTTCACCCATCGGCGACATGTCCTTTCGTCTTATTTTGCCGCGCTCCGTCTCCCCAATGAACAACCCAATAGTTTCGTCCTCCCGAAGAATTAACACAAATGGATCACATATGCTGCAAGCCTTGATTCGCGCACGAGGCATGTTGCCATCCATGTCTTTGATGATTTGTCTCTCGGAGCCGTCTACCCCATCACGAATCAAATACCATAAATACATTTAGCAGATCGGGAAGAACGCACCTGGTTCGAGGACACGTATAGCATTCGTCATCACATGCAAAATGGCCGTGCGCTGGAAGAACGGACCGGCACCGACGGTAGTTCCCGGTATACGCGTTGGAATAGCCAAATCCGTCTTTGCAGCCCTCGTCGCGATCTAAGAGCATTTCCATTTCTTGATTAGCTCACCCACCCCTTCTCTTCTCGAGGCTGGAAGAAGACACGCACGCGAGATACACCGGGGGATGGATTAGCGTCCGTACTGATAACGATCGTATCGCTCTCCCCGGCAAATAATCCGCCGCTGGTTTTCTCGTATGACGTACCATTTACTTTGTGGGACTGTCGGATAGGGATAGACCAAATCCCACGTGCACCACCCAAAACATGCAATTTGCGTTTGGTACGAACAGGCAGGTCGCGCTAGATACAGAGAATGGTTAGCGACAAAGGGAGGCAAGGGTAGAAAATAGGGTTCTTGAGTACCTGGAAAAGGGTAAAGCCCCCTAGGTGGCCGCTCCCCGTGGCAACAACGAGTTCGGGAACGTATCGTTCCTGTTAACATAGATTTCGGCCGATAATCAAACAGATGGATGAAGGACCCGGACGTGAGTTTACGTATGTCGCAAAAGACAGGATACACTTTTGGTACGCACCCCCACTTTTGACAACGAAAATGTCATATCGGCAACCGGCCCGTACGCAGGAATAGAGTCGCACAGCGAAAGGTGGATAACGGACCGTGTCCGCAAGGTATGTGTCCCAGGGGCTAGGCCATTCGCAGCCGTCTTGGCCTCCAGCTTTGACTCTCCGTATAAATCTTTCAGATCATCTTCGCGTCAGTGACTAACTTTCAGACGTATTTTCATGCCCGCTCACCATCATCTTCAAAATCATCGATATCCATCGCGTTTTTGGTATCCACTACAGCAGTCAGTGCCGCACTCGTATCATCTGCTTCGCCTTCTTCCACCTCTTCCTCTATCCGAACTGCTCTCAGCAACACCGATGGTCCAACTGTGCTCCCTACAAACAGCATACCCCCGTCAAGTTGCCTCGTCACTGCAGGAATCGTTGTCTGAGCAAGTGCCGGAGACAGAACAAGTTTTGACACTGTTCGTCCGTCCGAGATGATTTCTACAGGATGGACCATCCCATCCTTCTTGATTACAAAGAACGTCTTCTCATCTGCAAACACGAGCTGGCTCCCTTCGAGGATGAAATCTAGGTCTTTGTCAAGTGGGAGGGAAGGGATATCGCTAACGCGTGCAGACCATCCATTAACGGGAAGTGAGACACGTCGGGCAGCCTGGTCCACGTGAATAAGGGAATCAGCCGTGAGGATGATAACACCCCCAATAGATTGTGCGCAGGGAAGCAGGGCGAGACAATCAAACGGGAGATTGTCTACGGCGGTAATGATGGGATACGTGTGGTTGAGAAGATCAAGGGTAAATATATATAGACGACCTGTATCGCGGTATTCTTTCAGGCGACTAGAATCCACGATCGGAATGCAATGCTTTAGCAAATACGGATCGGTTTGCAAGGTTTAGGACTTACCCAGCCCAGGTCTTTTCCGACTGACAAAGCACAGCAATTGTTGGATTATGATAACCTGGCAAAAACACAAAGTCGATGATATTCCGCAAGTTGGGGTCGACATCCGCAACCATGTCGAGGACGAAAGAGGGTGAATACGGCACTTCTCTGAGGAAAGTGTCAGCAAGTCTGTAATAAATGAACGCACGAAAAAGTACCTTGCAAAGCCTTGGTCCTGTTCCATGACATCTAGGTCAGCTTGCGTGTGGTAAAAAGGAAGGATTGCAAGGGAGTCTTTGGGAAGGGAGAGCGCAGCACAACGTGACAAGGGGTCTGCACGGAGTTCTGCGCGTAAAAGATTACTGTCGAGAACAGCCTATTGAATAAAAATTAGAAAGGGTTCCTCCATCAGGTGAAGGGCATACCATTTGTGAAGCACGCTCATAGGTGTGGATCGACACCGTGACGAGGTCATGCACGGCGTCCGACCATTCCAGCAGAGCAATCTGTGCAAACGTTCAGAGTAATTTACAGATAGTGGGTAGATATACCTTTGCATCCTTGAAGGAGACAAGGAGACGGTCCAGCTTGTCGTCATTGGTTGATATGGTACGAACTTTGTCGACTCCCGTAATGATTCCATGTAGGGTATGCTCGCGAACAAGATAGAGGCGCCACGTAGTCGGTAGCTCCTTGCTCGCACTCGACTAGCCAGCTTTTTCAGATGGTTTCCGAGGACAGACTTGTGCCGAACACTTACCGCGCCCATATTCACCCAGCCGTCGCCAGCCTGGTCCATCTCGACCTCGCCCTCCACTGCCTCTGTTCCCTTCCGCACACGCGCGCGCTTGTCACGTTCGCTCTCGACATGGTCGGAGATGGGAGAGGGTTGTTCGTGTATGGCATAAATACGAAGGAGGTTGGATTTTGCGGTGACCACGTTTACTAGGGTGGACGGCGTCGACGAGGTGAGGTTGAGGGCAACAACGAACTCAACACCGCTTGGAGGAAGAATGTCATGTCTAAGAGCATGCATATCAATTTTTTTTTTTTTTTTTTCGTTCTAACGTTGCACTGGCAGATGGGCCGTGAGTGACCATAGTCACGCTTGGCAACGTGTCACACTACTCATTGCCAGCTGGCACCCCTGTCGGGAGTACTACTACAGTCTAGCCTTATCACTACCACGACCAAGGGTTTGCTCACCGTTTGGTTTGTTTTACTAACAGGTACCATAACTATGCGAAAAACAGCGAGAACTAACACTCCTGGCTCGTCAGTGTCTCTCAAAGTAGCAAGTGGTCAATCGGAGGGTACCTCTCCAGCCATCTCTTCATATTTGCGTCTTCAAGTTCCTCCCACATCATTCGGGCATTCGATCAGAACTCGAACATCTGACCCACATCAACTCCGTGTATCGCGCTGTGACCGCTCTCGATCAAGGTATACTTCCATTCAATCCCCAACGACCCAACTGATGCTGGACCGTCTCCCTGGCTGCGCATCACCACGCACGTTGACCCAAGTGTCCTATTTATAAGCATGCGTAGGCTGTTCCTCTTATCTCTTCTGTATCGCCCCGCCGACGATATGGGTTATCTGATAGCACAGCGGGCGGCACGTGCAGTGCTCGCCTGTGGTCGCCGAACCTCGGATTGATCGGGGGCGGTCCCAGACTTCCTGAGTTCGAGCTGTCCAAGTTCGTGGCAAGGGCTTGTAAAACACCGCCCCGCAGCATATCGTGGTCTCTGTGCCACGCTACTGCCCTCTGGGGATCCCCCAACTGATGTAGGCTATTCAGCGACTGGCACGAGAGGGAGAAAATTAACGACCCCAGTTCAAGTTGGAGTAAGCATGACTCGGCATGTAGTTCCGGGTTCATGATTTCTCGACGACGATGTATACTGCGCACCTCGCTACACCAACCTTACCCCACTTGTCCGCTGTTTAAGGTCCGTTCAGGTGCTTGATTGGATGTTCTATTGCCCGCTGCCTCACTCTTCCCTCCCTTTTCCCTTTTACGAATGTGTCCGCACCTCGGTCACTCCTTCATCGCATGCAGAATACATGAATCCACGAATCCATAGGGTCATCCCCCTCTTTCTTCATGCCGTCCTGCAAGGGAGCACTATCGACGCACTTCCGTGGTCTTCCGGATTGCTTGCGCAGCCGTAAAATGAATCTTCTCCATGTACACAAAGCTGTGTGTGTTTAAGACTGCCTTCTGTTGCGAGCGGTGTTGATGAGTTCTACGTGCTTGCAAGTTCAGGAGAGATTATCCTGCTATCCCGGGCCAGGGGGGCTGCCAGTGCCTACGAGAGACCAGGCTTGTTCGGCAAGTAAGAATTCATTTTCTTCGCGAGCATTCACTCCAGGAAATCTGAGCGTGTGCGCGCAAATCATTCCGTGTCCCCACTCCACATCATAATATCTCGCAGTTTGAAAAAGATGTAAAGGGCTTTGCTCGACTTTGCCACAAAAGGTGGGACTTCTATGACGATCGACGGCGGGGAGCTTCGGTTCCCGATATGGCCTCTGTGCCATTTGGTTGGCACCCAATTCCGCTTTGAATCGACGTAAGTGCATTCATACCTTTGCTTTTCCCTCTCCCTCTTCTTTTTTTAGGGTCAGTGCTAGCTGTTGATTTGACATGTACGCAGTGACACGTTTTCGTTGGCATTCATACCCGGATTGCAAGACGCCTGAGATCCAGCGGATTCCTCCTGGCAGGTGGCTTGGTTTCCAGGCCATTTTACACCACGCCAGCGTGTTTTTCTACAGTCGTGCGCATCAGAATACAGCACGCCGAGTATGGTGCAGTGCAGCAAGACACCAGGTGGCTAAATGATAAATGAGCGCCCGCGGAGCCGGCCCGCCCATCCAGTGAGGGTGGCCGGACCTAGTATAAACCACACCGATCGTCGTCGCCATGGGTAATCAGCCCGTAATTATTTGGTACTACAGTATGGCGGTCTCTCGTATATGGCCATCTTCTGTCAAGTTCCTTCGCCGCCCCTAGAGCCACTCGATCCTCATTTTTCTTTTCGCCTAGGGTTCACATCAAGAAATCAACCTCATGTCGTGCAACCTGGTTAACTCGTGTTCGCAGCATTGCACCGATTGGGCACGCTCCAGCCCATTTCACTAATTCATCTAGTCCCAGACCCCGATTCCCGAAAGCCCCGCGTGCCCCTCCCTCTTGCTTCTCACCACTAAAAACAGTCGCTCTCTCCGTGGTCCGTTGCCCTTCCTTTCTTATAAGTACTCCATCCACACTCGTATGCCCGCCCCATTCTGCTAGGTCAGATCAGAGGTCGAGCTATGGCTGCCACTTTCATGTCCAATCCCTTGTCGCCCTTCAACCCTGGTGTCCGTCCACCCTCGAGAAATGACCGAGGAGGCGTCGGAGGACCCACGGGATCGTCCAAGGTCAGTCCCACATCCTCCTCCTTCGACGTTAGACGGGATAGTGAACGCGGGCCACCCTCACAACCCCACTCTCTTTGGTGGTTGACAGAACTACGTCCTGCCAGTGCCTTCCGGCTTTGCGGTGCGAGTCTTCAAAGCCCCGACTGTTACTTCCGCCCATCAGTACTCAAATATCAGTCAGCAGCTATCCGCTGTCACCGCCAGGGGTGACTTCGACTACAAACCCTCATCGACACATCGAGACCCCCGTCCCCCGGGCTTGTCGATGCGCGACCCTCCGCCTCCGCGGAAACTAGTCAAGCCACCGCCTCCGTCCCACGCTCATGGCCACGCCCAAGAAGACAGAGAACGAGAACGAGAACGAGAACGGGAGCGAGAGCGAGATCGAGGCTACCGCGACACCAGACGCTTCGGGTTCATCCACCCTGGACCCGTCCCAGACACCTACATCTATGAGCGTTCCATCGCATCCTCAAAATCGGACCCTTACCGGGAGTACTACTACGCCCCGTCGACAGACAGCAGCGTGAGCGAGATCGACTCCCTCTTCTCCTTCCCCTCTTCAGGGTCGAGCAATAGCAGCGTGGAGGACGACTGTCCGCCGCGAGGCATGCTCCAAGTAGCCCGAACGGCACCCGAGCGGAGACCATCCTTTGCCCATGGCGGGCAACAGCGGTCCGGGACGCCCTTCCCCGTGGGATACCACACGTGCCCGACTTGTTCGGAGATGAGCAGCAGCCCACCGCCCCGTTCCTCCAGCAGGGCCGACAGCGCTGCCCATGCCTCACATGCCTCACATGCCTCCCGCCCACTACCGACACCTCCCGTGGGCACTCGCGTGCGCAAAGACAGCCTTGTGCTTGCAAGCGAGCGTTCAATCCCACCACAGCCCACGCGGCCGCGGCTCCCGCAGCTACGTATCGGAGATCGTCCTGCCTACCCTGCTGATGCTCCGCCACAGAGTGCGTGGTCTACAGCAGAGGCGGGAGGGTATATCTCGACCTCGCCACCACAACTCGCCCGCTCTTCCTCAATGAGGAGTGGCGGATCCACGGGGAGCAGCTCGCACGGCGTCGTGCCTCCACCTCCGGGCTTGACCGTTAACTGGGAATACGGCCAGACCATCGATATCACTGCTGAGCCACCTCACCGGACACCAAGCCGCCGTAACTCTGATGGGGACCAAGGTCAGATTATGCCTCCACGCCCACGCCGAGCCGCCACTCTCCCCCCATCACGTTCCGTCCGATGGTGCGAGGAGTTGGAATGCCCAAGCCCCATCCTCCCAAGCCAGAGAAGGAAAGGGTGGTTCAACAGACGAGGGTATGTTCCTATACCCGTTCCGAGCATGGAATCTAACTGATCCCGACCCCCTGTCCTATTTTCGGTCCTTCCTGAATCGTCAACATTCGGATGTTTAGGGATCAGCTGTGGCGCAACGATGGCTCGTACAAGCCCCCTGCAGCAGGTGTGGATTACCCTGAAGACCTCGACGACTATCCGGAACCGTCCGAGGGGTGGCAAAACGAAGACGGCGTCCGAATCGACCTCAACAGGAGACTCATACCCAAGGCACCGCCGCGGTCGGTCCTCAAGCGGACAGGTTACTGCAAAGAAAACGGTATCATAGCCGGATACCTCACGAACGGCCCAGCCTCACCTACGTCAGACGATGACGGATGAATGCAGACAGAGAAGTGGGTCCTAAACATCATCTTCACGATAGTCACTATCGGCCATACCCTTTTTCTTCTTCTTCTGGACAATGATTCCCATCTACGAGCTTTCCACGGCAGGTGTGTGTACGTGTTTCGTTTTGTAATATTTATGAGTGGGCCGTCGCGACCTTTGCGCCTGTTACCAATCACGTTTCTCAGCATCGTTCAGCATTTTTACGAATATACCCTCACAATTCACGTTTGTTCGCCCTCATTCTTTTTCTCTCTCCTTGTTCTGCGGATCTGGCATCCCCATCTGTATGACTAGTAATGTATGGTGGTAGGCGATGTACGTTAGCATTTTACCCTGTAAGAGCGATAAGGCACATGCCTTGTGCCATGCCATGTTGTAGGGCAAAGGGACCTCGACCGTTGGGCAGGTGGGGCCCTAAGCTACGTGTTGGGATCACATTATGTATTTCGGTCAAGTCTGTGTGACAGGGGTATAAAGAAAAGTGAAGCAGTGTAAGCGCTCCAGGGTCCAGGTGGAACCGAAATCGATACGATTGGACGATTGCTGCCAGTAACAATGCGAGAGTCTTGAAGGTTTTTCTCCAATAGAATTGGGTGGCAAGGGCTTGCCGCAGTAAGTAAAATCCACGTGCGCGGCGTCAGGGAACACTCCACCCAGATGAAGTGGGGGTAAGATCCGGGTGCCACCGAGGACTTTCAATGGGCGTTCATCATCGCGTGCGTAAACGAACGCGGTGTCCGTGGGTGAAAGACGTACAGCAGACCCACACCAAGTCGAACCTCAAGGGGACACTTCTTCACGCATGCTTTGCCGATGGCTTCAGGGGTCTGAATTGTGGAAAAAAAAAAACGCTTCAGCCCTTCTCCATGTGGGGCAGTTACGTAAAAGTACCAGGCGAGCAACTGGGGAGAGCCTGAGAGTTGTGGGGAAAAAAGTCAACAGTTTTGCCGACGACGTACGTGCACGTGTGCATGTGTGCGAAAAAGCGGAGGAGACGTTCGTGTTGCGCCTCGTCGAGTTCACACTGAAGACGGTCTAGACGTATCCATAGGTAGGGTCGTGCGACATGCTCAGCTTCCTTGACACAACCCTAGCGAGGGCTGTACGCACCTGGATGGAGTCCATTAGAGCCGAATTACTCCGATGCTTTGAGCGGTGAGCATTTGGAACCGAAACCCGGGGGTCGATCGACGTGCAGATAGAAGGCTCCACCGACCAGAATCGTTGATCGTCTCGCCGATTTCCTTTCTTTCATATACTTGATCAGGTTCGGAACTTCCTTGACTGTATCATCCTTGAAAACGAATAAGGAGAACCAGTAACCAGCTAGTCATCGGGATTGCTTGCATTCCCAAACGAGTCGTTAAAGTTGACACTGATCATCGGGCAAGGTTCACTTCATGGAGTGGCGGTGTCCAACAATCATTTTCGTATTATTTTTTCCGTAACCTATTATTCAAACTCCGAAGAGTGCAACGTGACGCATGACGCCTTAGACAAATCGAAATCCTGTACATACAGTTGTACTTGTGTATTCCTTGAAAGCAATTCTCGTGCTATATCGACACATATTCGGCCTTCTTGGCTGGTCGCAGAGATCCACGAGTCAACGCCTTTACACAGCCTGACATTGCCTCTTCAGCCACGCCAACGCACGCTCGTCCTTTGTCTCCAACAACTTCGGGGTCAGCTTGGACTCGACCTCGGCATGATATCCATCCAGCCACTTCTTCTCCTCGACCGTCAGCAGCGACAAGTCAATCAGGCTCGTCTGAATCGGACACTGCCCACATACACGTTTGTCAGTGTTGCCCGACTGAATGAGACAAGATACAGACCATTGTGACTCGCTCAAATCCGAGGTAACCATTCCCTCCAAAGTTATTGGGCGCGTTTACTTCACGAACGACGACCACGCTCTCGATGCGTATCCCCCACTTACCGTCGGCATAGTATCCCGGCTCTATTGCAAACCGTAAGCGGAATGCTTGAGTAATTCTCGATCACAAAATAGTGGGGTCGTGCTCGTACCATTCGATACAGTCATTCCTGCTTTAAACGCGGTGCTGTTGTAGGCTTACTCCATCGTCAGTTCATAGTTTGGCTGGGAGCTCCATCTTTGCCCCTACCGATTCGTATACCAATACCCTGAGGACCTGTTCAAGTAAGGAATAAGTAATGTCATTACGGTACTTTCCATTCCTTCGCATACCTTCATGTACGTTCAGGAAGTGACCGACACCATGGCCCGTCCCATGCCTGTATTTGATCCATGTGATTAAAACCATTGTATGCCATGTAAGTACAGGGATGAGCTGACCTGTAATCTGAAGAGTTTCGGCATAACAAATTATGACGTCAATGAGTGGGGTCAGCGCCAGCTCACCAAGACCGTCTTGCCACAAGGCCCTTCTCGCCCATGAATCTCTGCGGCATCGTCAGCGCACAGAACCCAGAGCGTACAGACCCATTCACGCACATTATATATCCTGTAGCATTGAAGGTTAATGTTTAGCTGGGAGGGATTGGTCTATAGGTCTACCTGTCGTCCCAGTAGGAAAAACGCCGGAATCGATGGCGATGTGACCTTGAAGGACCCTGGTGAATGCGCGCTTCTCCTCTGCGGACGGTGTTCCAAAGTGCTATTATGATATCTGTGAAACCGGTCACTGATTCCATAATTACAGTACTTGCCCATGTGCGGGTGACATCAGTTGTTCCATCGAGATACTGGCCTAGAAAAAGGAAAAGGTGAGCGATGAGCCATTGTCTCCACAGAATTCTAAATGCTCCCACCTCCAGAGTCGCATAAATAGATCTTGTTGGCAATTAGGTTAGTAGAAAAGACGTCGATTTGGCGACGTACCTGGTCCTTTGAGATAATGGCGCAATCTTTGGGATCCGGCGAATAGTGGATGATCGCTGGAGAAAGATTAGCTTGGAATCATACTGTAGAAAGTATACGAAGACAAACCTGCGTTAGGTCCAGCGGAAGAAATAGTGGTGAACGATAAACCGCGGAACAAATCGAGCTTCCTGCCAAAGATGAGGGCAGTTCTAAGGAGGGTGTATGTCATTACGCACGATCTAAATTCCTCGAGTTTGTCCGATCCCTGGCTCTCGTTCAGGACAATGCCGGTCTGAAGCTGTTCCTCAAGCCACGCGAAGTAGCGAGCCAATGCAACCCCATCGCGGATGTGGCATTTCCGGAAGCCCTCGATCTCAGTGCTGTTTTTGATGGCTTTCATGGCTGCCACAGGCGAAGGCACGATGACCACGTTCTCCTTTTCAATGCGTTGGTGTTGATTGCATTCAGGATGCTAGGCAAACTCACCTCCCCGAGTGCATGAACAACAGCAAGACTCGTCTTATCTCCAAGTAACACGGGCTAGAAATCATTAACTGGATGAATCATTGACCTTTTATCACAAAGATTTACCTGATCTTCCTTTACCAAACCGATGCCGACGAGTTCTTGCAAATAAGGAAGGAATGCTTCGTATGGCCGAACCTCTACATCCTGATCAAGATGGCTGATCACATCATGGTCGACCTGTGTCTTGTTCATGAATAGCATGGCTGAATCATGCTTCACGACCGCATACGCAAAGAAGACTGCCAAATTTAAACTTCCTTCAGAAGAACGACAATAAGATGATTACCTGGATTGTAATCGATGTCTGCTCCACGGAGATTGAATGTCCAAGCGACCTCGTCAAGTAATGTAACAGCTAATGCAACTGCCTTCTTCTTGACCAACTCTTGTCGTATACGGTCAAGTTTACTCCGTAAAGTTTCACCTGGCAAAGTTAGAAGAAGGGCAAAGGTGAGAGTAATGCATTCGAACCTGAGTACTTCACATCCAAGGGAAGGACAGGATTTTGAGGTCGCTTGGGCTGCTCTGAGCCCCAAACAACGTCGACAAGGTTTTTCGATAGAGGGACCAACTCGGATTGTTCAAGAGACTTCGTGAGCGCCTGAGCATCGGCTGTTGTTCGCATGGGTCCATGTTTATGCATGACGAGGATGTGAACGACATACTGGCCAAAATCAGAGTTGGATCAATCCCAATCCTTGTACCTTGCTCGAGATTCTGCACTAGCGTTATAGATCAAAGCCGTGCGACTAAATCGAGCGAGTACCTTTGAGAGGAAATCCTGCCAGGTGGGAACGTCTCGTTGAACGTCAGCTTCGTGTCGTCTTGGCTACCAACATATAGTCACCTGGCAAGCCCTGCTTCATCAAAGTCCAATTCCTGCGACGTCCGACTCAGAGCACAGCCTATAGCGATACACATATTGCTCACTGGTCCAACTGCTGTTCCGCTTGTAGGAAGTATCGACCGTCTGTGAAGAGGAAGGCATTCTTGAGCGTAACGACAGCACATCCTGCGCATCAACGCATTAACGCAAATCTTCATGCATATCTCGAATCCATCGATTCGTCTAATCACCTGCGGACCCGTTGAATCCGCATATGTATCCTCGTCGTTTGTCGGCTTCGGAGGGATATTCGCTGAAGTCTGTCGATGAATTCAAGTCTGTCGGCACAACTACGGTGAAAAAAACGAATGACACTCACGCTCATCCTCGCTGGGAACGACGACAGCGCTCACGTTTACGTCTTGCTGCTGCATCAGCGCCCTCAGGCGGGCCAGGCGTTCGGAGGTATCCACCTGTCCTGTTCCGATCGCACCCATCGAAGCTAGTGATGAAGAGAATCTAGGGCTGTGGTTCTTAGAAGAAGTTGGTAGGACACGGGAAAGATATCGATGCAGGTGCACATGGAACCGGCAATATTGACTGTACCACATGCCTCCGTTTTCCGCTCCGAGAACCAGAACGGAGAGTCGCGTGACATCCTATTCCCACGCCTTGCCTTGTTCTTTGTCCTTCACGACCAACTCCGATCGTGATCACAACTGCGATGGCCCTGGCAATGGCCCGGGCGATGGAGTCTTTGATCATGAACTGATCGTCGGAGACAGTCGGGGAAGATTATCAGCACAGTTTGAGTTCGCAGAAGGCTCAGCCTTGCCAAAGCCGTTAAACTACCATGCGGACAAGTGATGTGGGCAGTGTACAGTATTTCGCGATGGGATCACCGTCAAGGAGGTTGCCGTCGATGGTGTCACACTAGCTGCGGATAATCTGGCTCATGCGTTGTCCCATTCATGAACGTGACTTTGACAAGCCAACATCGTCTCTATATCATCGACAACTGGGCGCGAAGCAACTTCTTTATTTTATTCTTGAACAGACGTGCTACGTACCTGGTGCTTGTCGGTGAAATGGAGTACTTTGGCGACCACTGAGTCGGCCAGGCTCAGGCACTGAAAGACTGCGTCGAATATATGTATCTGGATCTTTGGGTGTTTGGCCGCCTCTACAGAGCGCCCGATGAACGTTTGAACGCCCGATTTGAACACGAGCACAGCACAAGAGCTGGTCGAGAAGGTTTTGGCCGCGTCGTCGGAGCCTGAAAAGCGGCATCTGCGCCGATCGTTCCTCACTTGAGCCGCGGATGTCGTGCCCGATGATCGTCGAGGTCAACGTGTCCAACGGTCAGAACACCTTGGCCCGATGGAAGTTGAAAACCCAAGTGATTCGGACTCAAATAATGCCTTCACGCACTGCTTTGATTCGAGAGTGGCACATGGAGCGCTTGGGCTTATGTAAACGCGCGTCACTTGGCTACGGACCAAGCTGGAATCGTGGAGTGTCACGGTAGATACCGGCCCCCAAGTGGTATTCGACCTACTTACCTGTACGTAACTGGATGCGGCAGTTTTTACTGCAGGACCCGGATCCAGTGGTGAAGGCTGTGGCATTAAGACGGTGATGCGATTACGTGCCCGCCGCATCGGTTGATTTAAGCTCAACCTACTTATTGCCACCAAGCAGAAATCTTCGTTGTAACCCAACACGTTCCAGCCGTGCTATAACTCCAAGGGAAGGCTTGGATGCTCAGACTTTTCGCACGTTTAGGCTACAACGTGTCCATCAACCTCTCTCCGCCCACTTTCTTGCTCTCCTACATTACTTTATCAGATTTGTGGCGGTTCTGATAAAAATAATCATGCCGTTGCATCCGCACAGATTCTGACCGGTTAAATACAATTAACCTCCCTCGTTCGTGTCTCGCTCTCCTGCCATGTTCCGGTCACCATCCCTCGTTCTCCTGCCAATCGCCCTCTCGTTGCTTGCGTTCGTGCAAGCCCAGGCTCCACCGCCAAACAGTAGCTGGCCTCAGGTGTATCCTGGTATGCCAACCGGTGATTACAGTCCAGAATGGCAGAACTGTGCGTCCTCAACTGTGTGCTCCTGTCGGCCAGTTCACGCCATGACGTTGTTGTTATCGTAGACTTTCAGGTGACAGAAAGCCTACCAAACGTGACATGGCCTCTTTCTCGGAACTGGGCTGGAAACATCCCCGTCCAGAGAGCGGGGCACCCTAATAATACCCTGTTCTTTTGGGCATTCGAATCTTCAAACGGATCGTTCACCGCGAATAGTACTGAGCCTTGGGGGATCTGGTTGAATGGAGGGTGAGTCCAAGAGCGCATATATGCTATGCAATTGATGATCCCGTGTAGTCCTGGCGCTTCGAGTCTCATTGGACTCTTGTTTGAGGTACGTTCACCTATGCTGGCTATCCCGGCGCTTCAATATTCGTGTTGACGTGTCTGGCTCAGCATGGTCCCATCAACATCTTGAGTAATTATTCTGCGGCTGAAAACCAGTATGCATGGACCACTGTTGCCGATTATGTGTACATCGACCAACCAGTGTAAGTACGTCGACCGTCATCTTTATGATGGCATATTTACGTACTCCCATCAGTGGCACTGGGTTCGGCACAGTTGATGCCGACGGCCAGAGTGAGCATGCCAACTACGTTCTTATATTTATCGTTTAATAGTTCTGACACCCCGATCAGTTCCCGACGAGGACCAGATGGGCTCCGATTTCGTGAGTATCCATATTAAATTAGCCAAACCATTGACGTACTGATGTAAGTATCCGTAGATGGGATTCCTCGAAAATCTCGTAAAAGTGTTCCCCAGTCTCGCCACGCGACCTCTGTATCTTACTGGTGAGAGCTATGCTGGGACGTACATAGTATGTGTTCCCATCTTCATCATGCGAGTCCGTCTAACACTGGTTCAGCCATACATCACTAAAGCATACTTTGAGACGGAGAATCCTCCTGTTAACCTGACGAGAATCGCCATTGGAGACGGAACGATTACGTCTGAAGAGACATGGATGGAATTACCTGTGATCAGCGTGTTGGAAACATACCCGCAGATAATTGGATATGATCCGGTGGTGTTTGAGTACTTCCAAGAACAGTTCGTTGCACGCGGTGATGGATGCCACAGGGGTGCTAACTTTCCGTTTAGGAGCAAACTCTGTGGGTACAATTTAACACTGCAGTACCCTCAGCCAGAACACTACCCAAGTCTGAACGCTCCGATGCCACCTTCCACTTCCAATGCTACCCTTGGGAAAGACAGCTCGACAGTCACAATGCGAGGGATCATTTCTGATGTACAGAACCAGCATGCTGCTCGGTTGAGAGAGAGAGATGGCTCACCGTTGAAGCACCACGAGAGACTTCTTGCGCGCGATATGTGGAAACGGGACTTGTCTGGTCGAGCGAACGGCACGATCGACCCGTATTACTTGTGTGACATCTATACAGAGATGATCGATTATGCTGT
>JBBPPX010000415.1:0-19666 GCA_038092235.1 Leccinum boreale | reverse complement strand
GCATGATTAGTCTAGCGTAGACCGAGTATGGGACTAGTTGTGTTGATTTTACATATGATGTATCGTTATTGATGCGCCGAAACATATCCAATTCAGTTGCCAAAAAAAAAAAAAAAAAAGAAAGAACAGAATAGAACGAAAGCGAACATGCAAGAAGAAAAAAAAGTTCTTCGTAATCATGATCATTATTACCACCGCATCGGCGAACCCACAGACACACAAGAGGAATACAGCTTTTCCACCACGGAATAAGCGCCACCAGCCGATGGAGTATGATGAAGATGGTGATGGTGATGATTATGTTGTTGGTGGTGGTGGTGGTGAGAATGCCGATGCCGTTCTGGTTCTGTCAGGAACGCTATCCCCATCCCTTGTGGTGCGAACCGACCCTCAGTTTCCTCCGACGGCGTGATGAGATCTGTGCATGCAGACTCCGGCGCGGACTCCGATTCGTAGCAGGCTTCTTCCTGGCTTTCGTCGTCCTCGCTACCTCCGCTAGCGGTTGGTTCCTTGAGCTGGTACCGAACCGCGTCCGATACGGGCTGGCAGAGGAGCGGGAGGGGCGACAGCCTCGACTCGGCATGCGGTTCCGGCGATCGACTACTGCTGCTCCCGTTCTCGTCCGCGCTCGACGTGAGGTCCGCGATGGGTATTGGTGGTATGGGACGGATCGGCTGCGGTTGGAGTATAGGCAGGGGACGAGGCGCGTGTGCGTGTGCATGGCGCGAGGCGTATGATGACGGCGGAGCGGACGATGCAAATGCGCCGGCGAGTGACGAGGTCGTGGAAACGTGGTGGTGATCGTACATGGATGGCGGACTAGGCGAAAGCGAAGATGTCGATGTCGTCGATGTCGTGTAGTTGCGGTGGGTATACGTGTGTTGCGAGGGGTATGAAGAGGCGTGGGGAGAAGACGTCAGGGGAACTGGGGAATGTGCTTTCTCGGGCCATCTATGGTGAGAAGAAGATGCGGTAGACCGGTACGATGCGCTCGCGTAACCTGGTACGGATGCAGACAGCCTGCGGTCGGCTGGAGCCGACACGCCGTGATCGGTGTCATAGGAGGGTGACGGTGCGTCACCTAATGCACCTGCCAGTGCGGAAGTGGATTTGGTGACCTGTGGCGCAGACGCACCATAGAGTGGCGAAGGCATTTCATCTATGCCCTCCATATCGTCCGCAAAATCAGAGTCAAAGTAGTCCTCCTCGTCCTCACACTCAAACTCATCAAACTCCATGGCTTCATCCATGTCATGTTGTGCGAATGGAGACGAGGGAGTGAGGACAGAATGAGATGAAAGGGAAGACGGCGTGTCGATGTCTGACTCTAGAAGGGGCTGGGGAGGGAGGATGGTCACCTTTGGGTTGACGGCGGTCTCGGGGAGTGAGGATGAGGACGGCCGGGGAAAAGGATAATACGACGACCAAGAGGTATGTGCAGCAGCGCCCGGCCAGCTGTCCTTTGAGTAGTAGTATTGTTCGTAGCTCGGATAGACATAGTTGGGCGAGTGGCATCCAGTGGCATGAAGTTGAGGGTACATGGTGATTTTTGGCGAAGTGTGTGGTTCGGATGGGGAATATATGTGCGGTTGCAAGACCGCCCGCCGGGCGGATGATGACTTATCGTTCACGGGATAAGGGTAAAAGGGAGAGGAGATCATAAAGTCCGAATCGGGTGGCCCGAGGGAAGCCAGCTAACCGATGCGCTAGGACTGCGCGTAAAGGAGATGGGGTATCAGGGACGACTCGTCGGATTGAGTGATACTGTGCATTTATAATTGTTATTGGTGCCCGTGTATCTGTGACGTTGGCAATTGATCGGATGCCTCCAAAGTGCGTGACCTGAACCTAGTGCTGCGCTCGGGCTTCCATTTATCATATGGCCGCGATGGATCATATACGTTGACACGGTCAGCCAGAACAATGGGGGAAGCTTATGAAACACGTTTTAACTAATAGACCAAGCATACCACGCGCCGTTCAAGAATGGACAAACCTTTTCATTCAGGGAACGGGATCGCATCATCAAATCCCAGTGAGTCGAAAGCGCCATATGCCAGTGTACGTGAGTTGATATATCCGGTAAATCAGCCGACTGAATGGAGGCAAGAACGGGGCGGTGCCGCAAGGGGGTAATGACTCGTGGTTCGGGAAAAAGAATAGTTTAGTTTAGTTTTGCTGAGAGTTCAATTGGGTGGAAGTTGAAAGGCGCACCTGGACCGCGTGTATGACAGCGCCATGAAACCTTGACTGACGGGGTATTCTACGGCGACCAACCGTACGATACCGTTATGGGACTGCTTCCCATGACGTTCTTTGACGTTTCCAAAATTCCCAGTCTAAGTACGGGCGGTTCTGTGGCTCCGGCCGCGGGGAATCCATCAATGTTGCGCACAGTTGTCGCAACGCAGCTGGGTGATCGCCTCGTTGGGGCCTGATATAGTAGGAACAAGTCAGGTTCTCATCGACAAGAAGAAGCTTCCTTGAAGGGCTCGGCTCGCTCCACTACATCCCCCGCAACCAGGTATTTAGAGTGGGGGACGAACAAATATCGTAATGGCGTCGTCGTGGAGGGTGCCAGTGGAGCCCTCCTCGGAGCTAATAAGAAACTCACCAAGAAGATGGTTCCAATGATTAAGAGTACTAGTGTCGAAACGGGTATTCCGGGGGCGATACTCCCTCAACTCAGCTACGCCGCACAGCTACTTTGGTCGTGATCAATGGTCACCCGTTGGTTGAATGTTCAGCTGGAACCATCTGATTCATATAAGCTGATCGCCAGCACCAGTTGCCACGACGCCACCTGTCCAGATGGACATCCTGCCATGCGCCTGCAGCAAGGCCCGCAAGGACACAGCATCGATCGGCTTATGATTATCTTCCTTGTTACGAGCCAAGCGGATAGCCGCATCAGGCGTCGACGATGAATGGGGACGAGGAACCCTGCTTTTCCTTTTTCCAATATGAAAGCTCTACGTTATTTCAATTGGGGTTGATCGTAGTAGGGGCGTCCACATCGTGGCCGCGACTGAACAATGCTGCTATGAACATGCAATGGTTGCATCACTCAAACTGCTTTCAATCGCCACCGAGGTGACCGAGAGGAGTGATGGGATGGCAGTGTATACACTTAGTGGTACCTGATGACACAAACGAAGGACAGTGAATGCGAATGTGATAAAAATGGACCATGGCACATGGGAAAGCGCGTACAAAGGGAGACCTGAAAATAATGGACAAGACCCTCCTATTAGGTGTCAAAGGGGATGCTGATCAGAAAAAAAAACATGGATTCGTACACATAAAGACTAGAAACAGAGAATGAACAATGATTACTCGACAACAAGACTACCCAATGCCCTCTGAACGTCACGCATAGTCGAGTCGAGCGGAGCACGCGGCGTGGAGACAGGGCTGCCGTCCCCAGAAGAATTTCCATTGATGATGCGTGGACCCAACGCGGGGTGTCTCACACCAAGGGCAGCGCCGAGCATTCTCTTTCCTGGGTCACCGATCTTTGGAGGACCCTCGGGGTGGAGTATGGCGGGATCCTCATGAGCGACCGCTGAATTGATAAGATCGTTCAAGGAGGGGTGGGAAGGAAGCGAAGGAAGCGTAGGGGAAGGTTCCCGACCATTGATCTGCTTTGGCGAGTGCTCTGAAATGGTTGTATTAAGCACGTGACCGTTTCCGTTACGCAGAATGTTGCCGTTCTGGCTGTTGTTGGCACTGCGGCTGGGGAAAACGGAAATGGAAGCAGCGCGCATGTTGTGCCCACGCGAGGGGTTGCTGTTGTGCTGGCCACGGGAATTTACGGTTTGGATGACGGTTTGTGCATCAGGACCGTCATATGGTTTGATGGAGGTGGACGAATTGGTTGTCAAAATGGCAGGAGGGAAGGCGAGAGCGTGGAGATAGGCACGCTTGGCTATATATGATGTGTTGAGGAGACTTGCCTAGGGGGCGTGCTGCGTATGACGACGTACCAACGGAAGCGTCCTGGAAGACGATTAAGAGGCTGGTGTCGTCTATCCATTTGATCTTGAAACCTCCACCGACGCTTTCCCACTCGGAGAATGCGACCTGTATGTCCTTGGTCTTGAGCTCCTTGGCGAAGCCCGTCAGGTGTAGAATGCGAGTCACGGAGGCAGATAGTCCCGAGGTCGATGCTGAAGCCATATTTTGGGAATTAAGTAAAGTGGCAGACACTATAGTGAAAAATGAGAGGAAGGATATGCGACTGCGAGGAGTTCAACTTTGCCGAGTGGAACGTGGACGCGACCCACCAGAAAGTGCGAGCGAGAGAGTGTTGTTGTACAGCGAAGAGAGAACAAAGACAAAGGACAAGCGGTCCTCTCGATTTCTCACGAATCATGATTATGGACAACGACCTCCTCCGTGCATGGCTCCTCGTCCACGAGCTCAGCGACCAGCTCGCTCACAACCAAAAAATGACAACAGCTCTCCAGTCCAGAGCTACGTCGCTCAAGGTCCGTTCAACCTCTTCCCAGACACCCAGTTTAAGCCTCAGGCCAGCTCAAGGATCAAGCCGCATACACCGGTTCTGGCTTCGTACTCAGGCGATTCAACGTCGACATCTCAAAAGGTTGCTGCCATCAGTCACTCCCCTCCATTCCGTTCCCAGCCGCAGCGGCATCTGATTGATCGTTTGGTTCCACCTCAGAGTCCTTCGAGTCCGAATTAGAGCGCACGAACGCCCAATTCGTGATCGAGAACCAAACGCTGCTACATGAAAACAAACAGTTCAGCCTCCTCCTCAAGGAGTATGAAAACACCATGGAAACCATCATGACAAAGTTCCGCAATCATGCAGTGCGTTTTATGTTCGGGCGCAGGCCGTATCTCTCTCTCTCCGCTGATGCGCGCGAAACTGCTTTCGTCAGTTGGCGGCGCAGCAGCACGAACTCACTCTGACGCGTCATTACGAAGGCCTCATACTTGCATGTGATTCGCAAAACCAGTTCAACGGCTTGGCCACCGAGACACAGACGGCCATCAGTCTGCAGCGCCTCGGGCAAAGCCTCCGAGCGCTCTACCGTTCCCTGATAGGAGAAGAACCAGAACCCGCTGACGAAAACCCAGAAAACAAAGAAGCCGACATACAGTCTCTCATCGACGCGCTCTCTTCTGAGACCCCGCCGCCCAACTATCGGCAAGACTGGGCGCTCGAGCGGGAAACGGAGATTACGCGTCTGGAAAAGGAAAACGAGGAGCTGCGGAAGCAGCTCGGTATCGATCCCGCGTCGCTCGCCGAGCAGGGCGTGACGCTCGACCTGGACCGGGAGTTCTCGTCATTGCGGGAGGAGCTAGCCCGGAAGCGGAGCGAGTCGGCTTTGGGTAGTTCCAGGTTCAGTACCTGGAGTCTCGATAGAGACGGAGAGCAACAGCAACAGCAACAGCAGCAGCAGGAGAAAGGGGGTTGGGACAACTGGGAATCGGGCTCTGCGCCTCCGCCGCAGCTTTCTCAACAACAAGGGCCAGTGGGTAATGGGCCCCCATTGCAGCGCGCGATGGACATACCGAACGCGATGCGCCTCCAGCAACCGCGGCGACCGCCCATGTTTACGCGCAATGCCGTCCCCGCACCACCGGTCAGTGTCGGTCCAAATCGGAATATTCTTCCGTCGCCATGGGGTCAGCAGTCGGCTTTGGATCGGGCATGGTTGCAAGGTGGATCTACTCTAGACCTTAGTCGTTGACGTTTTACTTACTTTGTGATCTTAATCGCGATACCCCCTCGGTTACTGTAGTCTTCCCTCCAGAATAACTGGACGGAGCAATATCTATATATCTATCGTTTCATTGTACGAATCGTGTGGTCATTGTAAAGCGTGAACAGAGACATGGGTAACGTGACGAGGGAAAGAGTAAGTAGCATGTACAGAAAAGCAATGGGGTATACGAGATGCAGAGAAGATATATCGATACAACGACGCGTCACCCCTTCAGACGTACGCCGAGCCCGTTAGACATACACCGAGCGCCGAAAAAAGAAAACAGCTGTGGAGGAAAAGAAGCAAGTGATAAGTAAAATTAAATGCGTGCATAGCCCATTATAAAGTCCTTGAGCAACCTTGCAGGAAGAATATTATACCGAGCGTAAGATCCGGCGACAAATTTGAGGCGCGATCATACGACCACGAAGCGAACTTCACAACCAAGCCCGCTCCGCCCCCGGCCCTCAAAGGCCATACCGAGCATGCGTTCCTTGCCACACCCAAGCCCGCCTTCGCGCGCACGACCCTCCCACTCCTTGCCCCGGGCGCACATGAGGTTCTGCAGCGCTCTGAGGCGGAGGACGGCAGGATTCGCGACCGGTCGCATCCGATAGGCGAGCGCAGCAGGAGGTATACGGGGTCGGAGCGGGGAAGGAATGATGATAACATTCTTGGGCACAGGCGGTTTGGGCAGACCGGCAGTCCCCGATGGCAGCGACACGAGCGGAATGAAGTGTACAGGTTCGGATGTATGATTGATTGGCGCAGTCGAATCTGTAAAGGCTTGGACATCTTTGGCAAGTGCGCGATAGCCATCGCGTCGCAGTTGCCGCTGACATCGCACGGTCCGGTGAGGCTGTGAAGATGACACAGGGTCGTGATAGTTGGTGGGACCTGCCGCAAACATGGTGGCGGTAATATAGGCGGACTGGAGACCTTTGGCGACCTCGACGATGGAGGCGACGGAGCGCGTGACACGCTTTACTAGAGCCGCCTGGATACGGAGAGATGCAACAAGGTCAGCAGAACCAATAGGGGAAACCGGCAGAATATCGTCATGAACGGGCCGACGGTGTGGTGTGGCGGGGGGACAAAGAGGGCTTTCCTCAACCGAGATGCGAATAAAGGAACAACGTGGGTGGAGTTCACGTTGGTATTCGATAAGAGTGGGAATGAGACAAGGCTGGGAAGAGGTGGGAGAAGCCAAGACGGGAGATTCAGGGGCGGTGAAGTCCGTGGTAGTGGAACGCCAACTGCCGAAAGACAGCCATGAACTGGAGCGAGAGGGTGCCGATGAGACGGAAGAGGATACGGAAGGGACTGATAGCGAAGAAGAGGCAGCCGAGGGACCGGGGATGGGGGGAAGAACGGGGGACTTGACCGTCTGATGGTTGGGGACGACCTCTTTGCCTTTGGCCCTCCGTCTCTCACCCTCCTGCCACTCGACGACCTGGAGGAGACTGTCGAGCAACTCGGCGCGGACGGAAACCCTGCGTTTGTTGGGGGTTGCGTTCGCGATGGGCATGCCGACAAGCCGTCTTGCATCGTCTGCACGCTCGGAGGGGTCCGGAGGGAAGAGCTTTCCGTTCATGGCATTGATGACCTCTTTGAAAGAGACGGAACGATTGTGAGACCCGGCCGAGTGAGACAAGGTCTTCTTGGGAGCCTTGGGGGAGCGACAAGGTTTGGATGGGGGCATGAAGGTATACTGAAAGGGATCCTGCTCCCGCTTGGCGAAGTGGGTCTCGTGGCGGGACTAGACTTTATAGTGAGGGGCTGAGGGAGGGAAAGGAAAAAAAGTATGACGTACCCTAGTGTGACGCTGCTTCTCTGCGAGGCGGGCACGTTCTTGGTCGAGGGCGAGCTGTTCACGTCTGTGCATGGCGCGGACCTTCTCTTCGTGGAGGCGAATCTTCTCGTCCTCCCAGAGCTTTTCGCAAACGCGGAGACGATGTGTGCGCTGTGATTCGTGCCACCGGTGCTGTGTCTCCTGGACGGCGCGAGTGTCGAGAGCGAGTGGACCGGAGGGTGGGAAGCAGACGTCAAAGTCCTCGTCGCGAACCTGGTCTATGCGAGGATCGTTGTCTGTCGATACGTGGATGCCCTTGAGCCTGAGAAGGAGGATCTTTGCTAGACGAATGTTATCGTGAGCGTAGGCAACCTGAATCTGGTCCTCTAGAGAGATTCTTCGCTCCTCCGAAGCTTGTCTTGCGAGTGCAACGAGGGAGACATTGCGGGATCTGCCGCGATGTTGCATTTGCGGGGGGGGAAGCTACTACTTAGTAAAGGTGGAAGAACACGGAGGGTTTAATAGGAAACAACCCACGCAAGCACCGCAATACAATACACGCCTCGAGGCAGATCGTGCCTGGTCGTTGACGGACCCGCCACCGCGGAATCAGACGTTCTCCTCCTCCTGCGGTACTCCTTACTGAGACTCTGCCTCTCTCTCACGTTCACTATCTCTTCCGACTGCCAAAGCGTATTTCCCAAGACATCCCCATACATAATACAGTAGCCCGCTTAGATACATCCCATCGGTCCCCACTTCCCCAATCTAGTCTCCTCTCTTCCACCTGCCTGACCTCGAGGCCCATCATATTGATACTGATCGCCTCATGTACCCTTCCTCTGTCTTGCACGCCCACATATTAGAGTTGTCCTTATCGCTGCCATCGTGATTTTAATCACCTCTGTCTAGGTGCGTCGCCTCAGGAATAGCCCGCGCGGCGGTCCAGGTTGCACTGCCGTACCTCGTTCATTTATTTTATCTCGCATTTCTAATCACTTTCATATCTGTTGATCACCTGCCTCCATCGCTTATAATCCACCCCTCGAGGTTCTCTGTACGTGTAAAGCAGCCTCATGGTGCTCTTCCCAGCTCCTTTTTCAATAAAAAGTTCTGCTTTCATCCAATCGCTTACCTCTCCATCTCACACTGATCATCGGCGGCGTTCGTTAGATATGAAGTCTCCCCGCGATCGTGACGCGTCATAACCACGATAAGCTTCTATATCTCCTACCCTGCGGGCAAACCACCATCTCGATGGCACCTATACTCGTTAGCCGCTTGCTGTATTGAACCTGTCAATAGGTTGTTCTCAACTCGTCCACAGGATGTGTAACAAACCTTTGTTCACCGGTCACCTTTGATTGCCGTATCCGTCTTCGGAAATGTGGATTGGATAATGGGCAAGTGTGACCGCAGCAATTTACCCACTGAGAACTTCCCCGGCAGATTCCGAGGCGCAGTTGCCTCGATGACCATTAGTAAGCTATTTGTTAATGTTGATTAATGACAAAAAGCCCCTGTCTGGTCTCTAACATGTTTGATCCCTCTATAGTGCAGAACGGTTTCGGGGATGACGTACCAAGTGATCCTACTGACCCAAATGATTGGAGCTCTTCGCTATTGGCCTGCCTCTTCAACGGGATCGTTGCAGGATCATACGGTCGCTTGGACATATAATACTGCGATGTCCTATCCGCAAAAGCGCTGCTACAAACCCACACGGATGTACGAAAAACCCTCGTTGATTCAAGCATTGAACAGTCAAAATTACAACGAGGTTCTTGAAAGCCGTACGTGTCTCTTTTGAATCTAGGACGGTTCCAGAGGAGCGAAGCTCATAATCCGCCAAACAGCAATATTTCACGCTAAACCTCATGTCTCTTCGGCTTCATCAGAAGGTGGGTTCCGGTCTCATATTCTGCTCACCACTTCTTTACGTTCTCCAGGAGGCGAGGGTGCTCTCTGACGAAATACCCCTATCAAGGCGTTGCCGCGTCGACGCTCTGTACGAATACCTCGAACAGAACGAACAGAACTATAGCGGCCCGAACCGTGCCGGGAAAGAGTATTATGCGAGATTTTGTTCTGTGGTACAGAGTTCCGGGACGGGAAAGACCCGCACCATATTCATGGAGGTCCTTCATTTCTCCATTCATCCTTTTGGTCGAGTGCTCACGTGCGCTTGTATAGCTCGCTGACAGGGGTGTCTTGTTGTTATACATGAACCTTCGACCCGAGGCGGACAAATCTGGATATCCGCTTCGCGACAACGTATCTGCGGACATTCTGACTGGATCTTGCGAAGATGAGACAGAATATTTTATCCGATGCTGTGCTTTCTTCGGTGCCATTTTCAAGGTTGTTGGAGACGACCTGTCAGCCCGGCTGACCAGTCATGGCGCCGCAGCAGTCCAGAGCTGGAGCAATGACATGCGCCAGTTGGAGTCACAACACCGCATCGATTTTTTCCAACGATCGAACAATGCATACAACCAAGTGGGTTACGCAAATCCCCACCTTGACCCGCTTTTTGACGGAATTGGTAGATCATGGGGGATATTGGGATTCCCCCGCTTTCTCGGTTTGATGCGAAGGAGAAGCTATTGGAGTTGTTTGAATGCATGGGCGAAAAGTTTGCGACAGTATTTCCTGCCGGGTTCAAAGGGCCAACGCTAGTCATTGCGTATGACGAGGCCCATCCGCTCCATGAGGTGCAAGGTTTTAGGCGTTCGACAGAAATTTTTCGGGTCATCAATTTATATTCTGGAAACACGTATGATGTGGGGGCAGTTTGGGTGCTTCTTGCGTCGACGACATCAAAAGTCAGTGACTTTGCATCCCCGGAGAAAATATGTATGTGTCTCCTGCACTTTTTCTTCAATCCTGTTAACGAGCTGGTAGTCAATCCTTCCAGAATTTCCCAACATGGTACATTAACATTCTCGCCATTTCGTGAGCTGGGGTGGGACCAGTATGCCCCATCACCCAATGAAGTTCCACTTCATGAGGTTGCGAAAGCGAACGACATGGTCGCCCTATGTGAGTTCCTGTTCCCATATCATTTGAATGTGGATTGCCAACTGCGTTTCAATAGTTGGTCGTCTCTAAAGGAGTCAGAAGTGCACAATTTGATCAGGATGCTTGAACTTGCGTCACAAAAGCTGATTGCGAGGCGAGGGTATCAGCCAGATGTTCCTGAGCAAGCGCTTGGGATACTCAGTCAGAGGTTTGGCCTTGACATTTGCGTTGGTCACCGGGAAAGTGCTCGGCTCATCGAATCTTCTATTGCAAGCAACCTCCGTGTGGTCATTACAACGACCGAGGATAGCATGTGGAGTTGTACAACCTACCCATCCGAACTCTTCTTGTCATGCGCTGCAGCGCATATGCTCATGAGCAGTCACTGGGAACAACATTGGATACGTTGAGGAACAAGGTTGACAGTGGAATGATTGACATGGGGCAACGTGGTGAGCTGGTCAGTCGGTTACTCTGGCTACTCGCCAAAGATCTGTTCGTGCGGGCACCGAGGCCGAGGCGGCATTCAAGGACGCCTACGTGAATTTTTCCCATTGGATATCCATGGAGACATGTGTCCAACAAGACAATTGGAAGGTGGTTGATCAATCGAGGCGAGTTATCTGCTTTCGCGTTTCTCATCGATGCTAATGCCCCTATGCAGCCTGAACGAACAGATGATGCGACACTGGCACCGGACATGTGCCATCCAGTGTTGCCACTATCAGCCGGGTGTCGATAAAGTCATTCCTATCTATTTCAAGTCAGTCGATCCCGGGCCCGGTGGTGCCGACTGCATGTCCCAGACCCTGATATCTGACAAGGCTCGCGTTCACAAACAGTCTGATGCGCTGGAGAAGGTCGAGGGGACCTGTCCGACGATTGGTGGCTTAGATGAGAGTTCCTTGACTCTTCCTTACATTGCAATTGTGGCCGATCTCGGCCTCCGTAAATCTGACCTGGAAGTGAACTGGCGTCAGAAACCGACCGAAGCACCGAGTCTTCGGGTCGCAGCCACAGCGACCGCTTGCAGAGTATATGCGAGGCAAAGTGAAATATGGCAGCTCGCTGAAGCGCGATACATTAAATGGGAAATAGGTAGTTACTCCCCTCTAATACCTTTGAGTGCTTGCTAAGGCTCATCCTAAGACCCACTCGTAGAGCAGGTGTCCAAGAGGGCCAACCGCGACAAGGTAAGGCTGTCTCGTCTCCATCTTTCCTGCTTGTTTGTTCACGCCGTTCCCTCCACCCTCTTCGCAATCAGAAATTCGAACTGGGTCAGAGGGCTTTTGGGTCGAGCGGAGATGGCAAAGGGAAGCGAAAAGCCCCGGAAAGTGATGACGAGGAAGCGATGGACATTGAATAAAGCCGGGACGGAAGAAGCGAATGCCGCAACTACAGGGCTCCCCGTCCACCGAAGCCGCATTTCCTCCGTAGAGTCCAATCCCGTCGACCTGGAGAGACGCAAACAAAGTATGGGGCAATCATAGTACCGTTGGTCAATTACAGCAAGAACCCGTTAATTTGATTGCGCTCGCAATCTCGAGTGAGACCGAGACGCTTGACGGTGCTCCGCCTGTGAATGCGAGGCTTCCCCAAAGAAAATTATGGTGGTTAAGTACCACCTGCTTCGAGTCAACCTGTTGTAGACCACACCGTTGCGGAAATGAGAGCATAGTGATACACGTGTCTGCGTTGTGGGAAAACACGACAACTGCCAGTTCGCCGTTGCGCCCTCCATTCCTCTTTTCCTCAGCGCATTTTGCGCATATACTCACTCACTGACAACTTTCATGTCTCTACGCGCACTCCTCTATGCATACGTACTCGGCGGCCTGACCTTCATCCCTCTCGTCATATTCACCATCTTATTCATTACCATCTACACTTCTGTACCAGTACCCGCACCCAGCATCGATTCAACCAAAAATCCACATCAAGAACGCACCGACCACGACCGCCCGAATGTTCCCTCCACCGAACCGCCCTCGCCCAGCGAACCAAACGACCTCCCGCGGACCCGCAAAGGCTGGCTCACCGTCCGACGTACGTTCGAAGAGTCCGCCGTCGACGGTTCGTACGCGACCCTCGTCCGGTCCTACCTCGACGCACGCTCGAAAGACCCGAAGCGTTCGCGTCCCAAGGACATGTGGTACGTGGTGCTCAAAGGCAAGGTGTTGTATCTCTACGAGGACGAGGGCATGACCGAGTGTGGGGCTGCGGTGGAGCTGGGCGGTCATGACGTCGTTGTTTATCCAGAGGGATTGTTGGACGGGGAGTTGTTCACGCGGCGGAATGCTATTTGCTTGAAGCCCCGGTCCAAGAGCGCAGAGGAGGACCCCTCGCCGGGCGGGTCCGCGGATAAGGGAAAGGAGAAGGAAAAGGATGACGGGGAAGGAGAAGGAGAAGAGGAAGGGGTCGAGAAGGCGAACGGGGAGCAGGCGGAGAAGCGAGAACAGGACGAGAAGCCGGAAGAGGCTGCCGCTGCGCCGTGGTTCATCTTCGTCCGGTCCTGCGTCGACATGGAAGATTGGTACCTTGCGCTCGTTCATGCTTCCGACCATCCATCAGGGACGCCGACGCTGGATCCGCTCGAGTCCGTGTTCTTGCCGTCCGAGATGGACTGGCTCGTCTCTACGCTCGACGAACAACCAGACGTCATCCCGATGCGATGGTTCAACGCGCTGTTGGGACGCTTGTTTTACAGCTTTTACAGGACTCAGATGCTCGAGTCGTACATCATCGGTCGTATCATGAAGAAGTTGTCCAAAGTCAAGCGTCCCGCGTTCCTGACGGACCTCGCCGTGACCCAGTTCTCGGTCGGCAACAAGGCCCCGACGTTGAGCAAGCCTATGCTCAAGGAGCTCACCAAGGAAGGCGACGCGTCGTTGGAGGTGGGCCTTGCGTATAAAGGTGCGATTCGTGCCACCGTCGAGGCGACTGCCGTGATCAACCTTGGAGCACGCTTCAAGCCGTATACTGTCAAGATCGTTTTGGCTGTGATCATTCGCGAGCTCGAGGGCAACCTTCTCGTCAAAGTCAAACGCCCTCCTAGCAGTCGCATGTGGTATGCGTTTACGAAGCGACCGCGCATGGTCATCAATGTGGAGCCCATCGTGAGCGACCGGCAGATCACTTGGAGTATGATTCTAAACACGATCGAGTCAAAGATTGAGGAGATCGTGAGTGACCAATCGCGGATGCATGCCCTTGGACGCTGAGCACCAGACAACAGGTCGCCGACTCTGTCGTGCTGCCGAATATGGACGATATCAGTTTCTTTGACAGCTCCCAGTGCGAACATCGTGGTGGAGTATGGGGTGATGCTGCGCGTTTAGACAAGCTGATGACCCCAGCAGCGCCGGAGGGGGTCGCCAAATCGTCTGTTCAGGCTGCAGGTTCACAGCCGATGGATGACACGGGTTCGCCTACGCTTGCGCGTGTTCGCACCGAACCGGAGCCGGCGTCGTCGCTGGACAACGTGCCTGACATTCGCTCTGCTACGACATCCTCGGAGAAAACGTTTACTACGGCTAGGCGACGCTCGTGGTTCGTGGCTAGTGCGGATACCGAACACACGGGGGCAGCCGAGCAAGAAGTTGTGCGCAATGTCAAAGAACAAAGTACGGGACCGGATAGTAATCCTACTCCGCTTTCCGATACGCCCACTCTACAACCTTCCGAGGTCTCGGACAATGAGCAGGATTCCCATGAATATCTCTCCCCACGTTCCATACCCACACTCTCTGAATCACATACGCAGTCGAGGTCGTCACGGACTTTGTCTGTTTCGTCTTCTCTAGGCGGCTACGAGTCTTCCAGTTACCTCTCTGACACCAGTACGACGTCCAAGAGTCCGCGCCAGTCCTTTGGGGCATCTACCGCCAGCTCGTTCTTGTCCACGCTGAAAGCTAAAGCAGGGGACAAACAAGCACTGAGCAATACTGCAAAGGAGGCGATGCGGAAATGGGGCGTGAACTGGGGTTTGAAGAAAGACGCTGGTGTGAACTTGTCGCCGGACGACCTTAGTGACTTTGGAGGAACCGATCATCATTCGCGGATGGAGGGACCACATGGACATCAAAATTATGCGGACGTACGTGCAGCGGTCATAGAGCGAAGAGAACGCGAGCAGCTAGAGAGGATCAATGGAAACACATCACCCATTCCGATTCCCCAAGGAGGTGGCGTCGAGAAGGGGCGGTCGACAAGCATGTCAGGTGGTCGCCTGACCTCGTCGTCTTCTAGCGGGTCGACTTCTCCCGGGCTGTCACGTTCGTTGGGTGAGGGGTCGAATGATCCGTTCAAGGACCGCGATTTCACAGAAGTCACAGAAGAGAACCCAGCACCTTCGTTGATCCACACTCAACCTTTGCAAGCACGGACGATGACGATCCCGGGGATACACGCTAGTCACAAAGGTGAGGTGATGTCTCTAGGAAACATTGCACCGGTTTCGGCTGCGCCGGCCAAGGGGCCGACCATCCAAAGCATGTATCGACTGTGGAAGAGTCCTATACTGACGGGCCAGTCAAGTGAGGAAGCACCGGCGTCGTCTTCTACCTCGTTCGGACGTGGCGAGATGAATGATGGGGATCAAGATGTGGCCCCGTTGAGTTTGACACCTGAAGTTGTTTCTCCACCTCCGCGTGCCGTTCCGCCTCCATTGCCACCCCGGAGTGTTTCCACTGTCATAGTGAAGCAGGGAGATGAAGGGACGGACTGTGCAACTGTTTCGGCAGCGTCGCAAGCACTGAAGATGATCGCGTCCAAGGATGAAACCCGACGGTTGTCGACGAGCGATATCCCGCCCGACGGGGAGTTCTCGGAGCCGTTGGGAGGAGGATCGGACGGTGGCTCGACTGCGGTGCCGAGTGCCAGGCCGAATGGCAAGCCTCCTTTGCCACCTCGGAGGGCTCCTGTGTGATAGATTGTATATTTTTGTAGCATTAGTAGTACAGTAGTAGTTATTATTGGTTTTATTGGATGGCTGTGAGTGTTAGACTTGAGAGATTTACGGCTTTGACAGACACAGGAATTGAAATTAACCGAACCTACCCAGCTTTTTTTATTTTTTTATTTTTCTTTGGTTGTCATTGAACTTGTCATGGCTGCTACTACCGTACCTCCCCGTCCCGCCTCCCCTGCCTCGCGACCAAACGTCGTCGTGCAAAAGTCTAGTCACCCACTACAGATCTCCCCAAACCTCGAAGCCCTGCTACAGCACGACGAACTCACGCGTCGGAACAGCGGCAGTTCGCCCACGAATGGGCCCGCCGGACCCACTACTACCCCCTCGGAGTTTCCGATCAGCCTACCACCGCCCCCACCGAGGAAAGTTCAAGGGTTTCGGAAGGCGAGCCAGCGTGAACAGGAGGTGTTTCACACGGCACGAAGCAAAGAGGAAAAGCGCAAGTGGACCGCTATCGCTGGCGCTGATTGCTGGCCTAATGCGCTTCCCACCGCGCTCCCGCCCGACGACGGTCAATCGACGACGATGGCTTGTTCGAACTCTTCTCGGCCAGCGACACCGAATCCATACATCAATCCGACACCCATCTTAATGAGGACTGATGATGATCGTGACGGTATGTATGACTCGTTTCCACAGCGCCTGTTTATTGACGTGTACTTACGCGCCGTCTCCCGCCCCTTTTTTTTTTTTTCTTAGACGACGCTCCCATGCCAAGACATGCCGAGTTTAGCGAGCACCTTGCCAGATCAGTGACAGACCTGTCGCGATCTACTTTTTCCTCGGATCCGTCCTACCGTCCCTCGTCCGCATCCAACAAGGTCGAAAAGATCCTCTGGATGGGTCGCGATTCCCTCAGTCTCTTCTCCGGCTCAGCTAGGAACACACCACTGAGGCGTGCTGAATATGGCGACACAGATGCTGTGCAAGGTACCACATCCCGATCTTTGCCGTGTCGAATCGTGAGCTGACTTGACTTGGCGCCATCGGCAGACAGACAAATGAGGCAGGTCCCTGCTCACTGTGTCTCCAGGCCAGCGTCCAGGTTTGGCGACCCGTTCGATACAGCCACCGTCGTACGTCTTTCCCTCTCACTCACTCTCACTCACTCTCACTCACTCACTCACTTTTCGGTCTCGTAGTCGTCGTCGTCGTCGTCGCCGTACTTTGTCTCACCCCCTCAAGGGTCCTTTTCTGATCCCACGTTCGATTTCGCGTCGGCGCACTCGCATCCCATCAAGTCCGACTTGAACCCGACCAAGGAGCCGAGTCCCGTCGACCCGCATCCTGCGGCTTTCCTACCTCGCCTATCTTTGCCTTCTATCTTCATGTCCCATTCTCCATCACGATCCCCACGTCCGGCTGACGACATTGCCGATAGCGATTTATCTTTTATTGATTTTTTCTCCCCATCTATGTCCGAAGTCCTGGAAAATCCTTGTATCAAGCACCCATCTTCCTCTCGTCCTCAACTCGAGTCGATCAGCATGCATTCTCCCAGTCTCCACACTCTCTCGCGTTCTAATTCTTCCAACTCTCTCGCGAGCATGAGGTTCGCTCCTCCGCCCAGTCCTACCGCCGTCTCGCTCCACCATCCCTCGCCGTCGTACTGCCGCACAGAGTCTTCCTCGTCTTCTATCACGCTCTCCTCTATGAAATTTGCACCACCTAGTCCTTCTATCGACCGTGTCCCACCCACGCGGCTACAGCCTCTCTCTGAGCCTCCTTCGCCCTACTCTCCCCTCGAGTTTGCACCCCCGCCCAGTCCCATATACGAAGTCGTCGAGAAGCCTTCTCCTTCCATAGCGTCAGCAGAGTTAGTTCCGGAGCGCAGTAGCAGGCCTAAATCGAAGAAGCGCTCCATGTCTTCGTCGCCACGTGCTGTGTATCATACCCGATCATCACTGCCCCCCACGACCAATCAGCTCGGTGCAAACGAGCGGGCAGACCGTATCCGGCGGAATCGCAAGCTTGCTCGCGTCTTTGGCAGGATGCCAGGGACGGAGGAGCCTGCAACCGAGCTGGACGAGCCCCGCCAATTATCGAAGAAGTTGCACTCGCCTACGCTGGCGGCCTTGTTGTCCAAACAGAAGATCCACCGACAAGCCATGTCTGTATCGGTCGCGGTCAAATCTCCTGGTTTGAAGACGGAGCCGTCGACCCCTTGGCAGACGGACGGTTGCTGGTCTCCCGGCGGTCGCAGACACTCGACTCCACTGGCTACAGAATCGTTCAAGTTGTACGTGAGCAATGATGGCGAGGCGGAAGATCCTTTCAACCGTGTAGACTCGCCGGACGCAGCATCTACGAGGTCGTTCATGGATCTCTCGGACGAAGATGTTTGCGAGGATGATGCGTCGAACATGAACTTTTTAACACCACATCACCCTATCCGCCGACGTCTGCAACATAGTAATTCTGTCCCTTCGCTCGTCGAGTCGCTCGATTCCGAGGCGCAAGTCCAAGCTGAGAAGCGACGAAAGCGAGAAAAACTGGCAAGACTCCACCGTTTCCTTGGCTCGCAGGTTCCTCTGGAGGCTGTGAATGGATGTGCGATCGGTCCTCCCTTGCCCCCTCTTGCTGTTTCCGAGCAAGCTGACTGCGAACACCGGCTTCGCGGGACCAGGAAGAGTGCGTCTCTGGATGAATTCGATCGCGGTAGAGAGGAGTTGGACGAGAGCGAGAAGGCGCGCAACGTACGTCGGGCGCAAAAAATGGAAAGGGTGTGTATTTTTTTTCGTCGTTGTTTGGCTCCTGCTGACTCAATGTACAGGTATTCGGTGCTCCGCCTCCTCAGACTCTGTTCCATACACGCACGATGTGCCCGACTGCACCAGCTCCTCGTTTGCCGTCTATTGCCAGCGTCAATCCCTATGTCTTGACGCTCGACTTGCCTTCCAGCTCTCGCAACCCGAACCAATCTGCGTACATGGGCAAGACGCTGCACCGCCCGGGTCCGTCGGACTCGTCGAGGTGTTTGCTTTCGTACGCAGAGGACACGCCTCAATCCAGTCCTTCCTCTCTTGCGCAGTCATTCGCTGATTCGTTGTTTGCCGAACCGTCGGGATACCAGCAAGTTTTGGCTCAATCTACCGTCTATCTCAACTATCAACACTCTCTGAACTCTTTGATTGACATCATTGATCGGGTACGTTGTTTGCATTCGGGTTCGTCCTGCGTCGTTGACTCTTGTTCCAAGGACGATTGCGAGTCGCTTATGGAGCTTTATCGTTTTCTGCGCGGCAAGGTCAATGACGATTCTTCGGACGAGGAAGTACCACCGGTGAACACGCGCCGAATCTCGGCTGCTGCTTCCTTGAAGTCGGAACGACGCCACTCGCTCCCGACGAGCGCGTCCATGACGTCGCTCTCGTCCGAGTATGCCTGTCCACAGATATCGCCGTTCCAGATTCGGCGACGCAAAGCTGCCAAGTTGACCAACTTTTTCGGCGTGGACTATCGGGAGTTGATTGATGATATTCTGGAGAGTATCGAAAAGGGCGTCGAGGATGAACGCAAGCATGGCACCTTGCAGCCTCAGGAGGTCGAGGTGAGTGTTTACACTTTTTTTAATGCCATTCGAGCAAACGTTTTTTTTAAAAGGTGTTGATGCATCGAGTGAGGAGTCTCCGAACGATCAGTGATGATATATGATGTGTATTTTTTTTTCTTTTGGTTATGTACTCCCCATCTTCACCTGTTATGTTGGCATTTTCGAACGACTCGTATATGTATATTCACGTTAATGGATCGCATGTTATAATATCATTAAAACGACGACGAGCGGAGCAAGGGTATCTACAGGATGACTAGTTCCCCCCGACACGAGTGACACCAAAAGATGTGCGACTCGTCCATGAACTGGGGTCGATGGGAGTGGGAAGAGTCCGTTTCTGACAAGGAAGAATCTGGGATGGGGGAGAGACCTCTTGGCAGAGGCGGCGGCGTGTGCCTGTGAGCAGCAGTCTCGCTCTCGATCCTGGCTTTCAGCATGCTCAGGCTGACTTGCCGCTTGTGACGCGTCTCCGGCGAGAGCCCGACGTCAAAGACGGATCGGGTGGGCGGCACGAGACTGCTCGACTTGGTGGTAGTGGTGGTGGTGGAAGCAAACGACCCGCGCCGTAAATCACTGCTCGTCCGACTCGC
>JBBPPX010000414.1:0-19739 GCA_038092235.1 Leccinum boreale | reverse complement strand
GGGACTCTTCATGATGTCTTACCTTTTGATAGAGCAACTCCAGGACCTCCACAATGCCCTCAGTGGAGATCTACAAAAGTGGATGCTGGGGTACAGGCACCTCATAGAGGACGTGTCTTTACATCCCTGTGGCCTCTACCTCCACAACTTGGCCTATATGCATCCAAAAGGTTACTAAGGTTAGAGCAGCACCATATTAACCCGGACTCTATTGTACTATACAATTTCCATCTTTCTCTTTTCCTCCATGCCAAAATCTTTCCATATTACGATCTTTCTTATTTTTGGTTTCCGGCTCCTACCTTAGAAAATGGGAACCAAGACAATACTTTTCCTCATATAGTCAATCCTCATTACTTTCCAACACTGAATTTTCATTGTATCAAGAAATTGGTCACAGATAATCCAGAACCGAATACATTCCAAGAAATCCCAAGAGTCTTATGGTATACTTGTCATCCTGACACCAATAACCATAAATGACAATGTATTCTTTACTGGGATCAATATCTAGAAGACCAAAAAGAGGAACGTGACTATACAAGAGTAATGTCAAGACATGAAAGACGAAGACTATGGATGGAGAGATGAAACGAGAGCAGAGAAGAACATACACAAAAATACTTCAAAAGGTTAGCTCATGAAGAAGAGGAATCACTTCAAAGCGAGATGACTGAAGAACCAGATTATTCGGATAATGAATCGGAGAATTCGGGATCAGGATATCAACAAACGGAAAGAGGTTCAACACCTCTTGGTTCGGGACAAAACACACCTAAAAATGTGTTTTATCCACTAGATGATGAAGAGATAATGCTTTCAGATTTTTTTCTTCCCTCTATCTATCATATGCAATAGATGCTGATCTCTTTGATCCTTTCTTACAGATCCTATTTTTTTTCTTTTTAGAACAAATTGAATCATCATGACTACTCTTCCTGTTGACTTCATCATTCCCAAAGAAACTTCCGCTCATGTTCCCGTTCTCGTTGGTGCTTCTAACTATCAGCAATGGATAACATCTATCCGAGGTCTTCTCCAAATGCTTGGTGGCTGGAAATTTGTCTCAGGGGATATCACATGTGCCCAACAGCAAAATGCTGCCAACCAAATGAAATGGGAAACCATAGATGGTAAAATCTTGGGTTTCTTATCTACTGTTGTTTCCCTCGAGTTACAAACACAAGTGGTCTGGGACTATGTTCCAAATGGCACTATCAATTATCCTTCCATTTTCCGTGCTTTCTACCTAAAGCTCGAGTCTCTCTATGGAAAGAAAGGCATCCCTGGACAATTTATGATCTTTTCCAATCTGCTTCGCATGCAGATTGAGTTAAACAAGTTCTCTGAAGGACTTTCTACCATCATTTCTCAGTTTACACAACTGGATGCAGCAGGACTTACCATTCCTGCTTCCCTTAAATCCATGATTCTTCTTTCCCGACTCCCTTCCTCTTTCAATGGTATGATATCTCATGCCATACAGACTATTGAACCAGCCGACTTCACCATCATCAACCTTCTTCCTTGTATCTCAAAGGAGGTTAATACTCAAAAGTCTGGCTTGCAATCCATGAGGACACTTGCTCATCACATTTCATCTCATTCATCTCCCTCTCAACAACCACAGGCTAACCGCACTTCTGCCTTGAAACATGGACCTGGACCACAACGTCCATGGAACCCAATAACAATGGAGGTTCTAATTCTTTTCCTAATCATTTTAACAACGATCAGAGCTCAGGACATGGTCGCAGGGGTTTCAGAGGAGAAGGACAAGGTTGTGGATCTTTTTCTGCCAAATGTGGCAAGCATCACTCTGACAATTTTAACAAACATCAGGAGCGAAAGAATCAGAAAGGGAAAGGTTGAGCAAACAACGTCGTTGGTTTTGCTAATCTTGCTACTATCGACAAAGAATCTATGGTGATGGACCTTCAAGAACAAGATCACATCACTATTGAGAATGTATCAATGATACAAGACTCTTCCATCATTCCATATGACGAGTCACAAGATGACTACATGGTCACTTTGGAAGATGAAGAAGATATGTCCTCGATGTACCCTCATATTGGCTGGGACACTCCCTCCGAGCAAATACAACAAGTACAATCTTCTCTCATGGAAGATGTTTTAGCCACTAATGAGTCCTTACAGACTCAAGACAGTTCGTCATTTACTGCTTCTACCTCGAAACAACCCGTTTACGAGAGACAACAGCAGGATATTCGATCCTCTAAATGGATCCCTGCATGGCAAGAAAGTGCCCGGGGTAGTGGAAGCTATCACAGAGATAATTGGAGAAACTTGGATGGTACCTGGAAACATGGTTTAGATTCCAGAGATTTTGTTTTACATTTGAACTTTGTACCCGATATAGACGACTGGGGGGACAATGATTGTTCCTCTTATGATAATGATGATTACAGTTCTTACTGTTATATGATGGGATCACTTAAGAAAGTTTCGGGATCGAAAGATTTCTTTCGAGATCACTGGTTGATTGATTCTGGTTGTTCTGATCACATTACCCCATTTCAATCAGATTTTATGATTTTGGGAAATGATACCAAATATGCTCATATCACTGATGAATCTACTATCAAAATGACAGGACCAGGAACAATCTTATTAAAGACATCGTTTGGAAAGAAACCAATTATCTTGACGGGTGTTTGGTTTTCACCTGAAGCATCATGCCGACTTATGTCTACCAATCAATTGGCCCTACAGGGTTTCAATATACAAATCACTGGAAAATTGACTGATGTCTTTGACAAACAGGGTCACCATCTGATCTGGGCTGTCGCCTCATCCCCTGGTGATATCTTTCATTGGTTTCGGTCTTCTCCGATCAACCCAAGTGAGATTCACACCCTGTCGGACATTTCCTCATCAGAACTTTGGCATCATTGTCTTGGCCATTGCTCAGACAATGCTCTTCGACATCTTGCCTCTTCTACTTCTGGACTTCCTAACTTTTCCTTGAAATCAAAATTTTCTTCGCCTCCTTGTCATGGTTGCCAAGTCGGCAAATCACATGAATGACCTCTTGGTCCTTCTGACAAACGTTCTGCTCGTGTTCTTGGTCTCGTTCACATGGACCTTATTGAACTTCCTACTGAGTCTCGCACTCGTGCTCGCTAGATTCTCACCTTTATTGATGATTGTTCTGCTTTCGCTTTCCTTGCTTTTCTCCATTGCAAGAGTGACACTACTTTGTGGTTCCGTGGGTTAGTTCTCCATGCGGAGACCTTGACTGGTCTTACCGTTACCTCTGTACGTTCGGACCGTGGAGGAGAATATCTTGGACAAGATTTTTTACAGTTCTTCACGTCCAAAGGTATCTCTCGACAATACTCCATTCCTCATCTACCACAACAAAATGGTAGAGCAGAGAGATTCAATCAAACCATCATGGAAAAAGCCCAAGCTATATGTCTCAACACTTGTCTTCCAAATTCATTCTGGCAAGATGCATGCGAAACTGCATTACACATCTACAATAGACAACCTATGTGTTGTCATAATTGGAAAACACCAGCAGAGATTTTCTTAGAAACCAAACCCGATATTTCTTACTTCTGAGTATTCGGTTGTAAAGCTTATGTGTTTATTCCTAAAGACATACAACAAAACAAGCTTTCTCCTAAAGCTGAAGAAATGATATTCATAGGCTATGAAAAAGGATCTAAAGCATATCGCTTTTGTTGTCCAACACGTCGACAAGTCTTTATCTCCTCAACTGCTACATTTGATGAAGGAAATTTCCCTTATTGTTCAAAGAAAGTAACTCCAATAGATGAACTTTCCTCTATTCCAAATACCTCTTCAAACATTGAAGAAGAAGCCTTAATGACTGGTAATGAAGATTCTGGAACACAAAAATATCCTGATCAGATTATTTCCTTTCCACAATATCCTCAATCTGTTCCCCAACAACCACTTCCAAATTTACCTTTACCGAACAGATCTATTGATCATTCGAGACATTCATCACCATGATCATCAAAACAATTTCCTGAACACTATTGGGATTTATCCCAAGGTCCAGATGAAATACCTATTCATTCGAATCTTCCTTCTTTATCCATTCAACTAGAGGATGATACTGAAGAGACATCTGAAACGATTCAACCGATTACACAATATCGACCTTTTGGAGAATATCCAAATCATCATGGATAGAGAAGAAAAATTCAAGAAACTTCTATTCGTTGTCATACCTCTCCTGAACGCATTCATCAACATAAACAACAATTACTTGATCAATATGATGAAACAGGACAAGAATTACCTGACATTCCTAGAAATACCAGAGATACACCAACTGACAAACAAGAGAATAGAAATCTTGAACGATTCTATAAACAGAATCCCTCTTACCCTCGTCCACCTTGGTTTGCTCCAAAAAGACATACCGATGAAATAATACCTGAATTTAGAACTCGACCTCATATACATCATCCTACACAAGTGATTAGAGAAGAACCACAAACTCATTCCCGAGTATCTTCTCGAGTTCCTATTCGATGTTTCCTACCAGATAATACCTATGGAGATTGAACTCCATTAGAGATTGAGAGTGACTCGTCCTGACAAGAAACTCCTATGGAAACAATTCAGGAGGAGTTATCTCCACTTACTCCACTTACTCCGAGTATGGATGCAACTCCAATTCCGGAAGATCCCATTCCTACACTTTTTAGAGACGATGACATGAATGATCTTTATGATGAACCATTAGCACAACACTTTAGTGCTAAATGGATACATCAATACCTTGCTGCCGCTACCATAGCTGTTGGTAAAACACCGGTTCATTACTGAGATATTAAGAAATTATCTCTGACAGACCAAAAGAATTGGCAAAAAGCTATGGAAGAAGAGATGACATCTCTTAAAGACCGTAACGTCTGGGTATTAACAGATTTGCCCCCAGATCGTAAACCTATCATGGGAAGATGGATATATGTAACAAAGAGCGACGGTCGCAAGAAAGCTCGATTTGTTGCAAAAGGCTTTACACAAATCTTTGGAATAGATTTTGAAGAAATTTTTTCTCCTGTTGCATGATTTGAAACCGTCAGGCTTCTCCTAGCCCTAGCAGCCCTTGAGGATTGGGAGATCAAAGCCTTAGACGTCAAGACAGCTTTTCTCTTTGGAGAACTTGATGACAACGAGGAGCTCTATTTGGTACAACCAGAAGGTTTTATCGAAAAAGGAAAAGAAACTAAAGTTTGTCGCTTATGAAAATCCATTTATGGACTCAAACAAGCTGCCATCAAATGGAATAAAGTGTTACATAAATCCCTTCAAGAAATGGGATTTAAGAGAATGACATCAGACCCTGGTGTCTACATCAAATATATAGGCAAAGGTAAAATCATCTTTGTAGTTTACATTGACGATGCTCTTTTTATGGGTTCTAACCTCAAACTCATTGATCGTCACATGAAGACTTTCACAGATCAATGGGAATCAAGGATACTTGGCAATGCCACAAAATATCTTGGCATGCAAATTACCAGAGATCGAAAGAAACGAACTCTGAGACTTGACCAATGTTCCTATGCTGCAAAAGTTATTGAACAATTCCAGCTAGAGAATTGTAAACATGCTCATACACCACTTTCTTCCGGATATAATCCGAGTCCTAATGATCAGAAAGAAGATCCTAAACGAAGATCTTGATATCAATTGGTGATCGGATCTCTTCTTTATATCATGCTTGGAACACGCCCAGATCTGGCTTATGCCGTGATCAAGATGTCACAATTTTCCGCAAATCCTTCTGAGGATCACCTCAATCGAGCACTTTATATTGTTCGATACCTTGCATATTACAAAGATGTGTGTATCACATACAATGGATTAGCTAGAGACGCGAGTTTCACTACATATTATGATACTGATTGGGCTGGTGACCTTGAAACAAGATGATCTACAACTGGCTATTGTATCTTCCTCGCAGACGCTATCATTTCCTGGTGTTCAAGACGTCAGAAAGTTGTTGTCTTATCTTCCACAGAAGCGGAATACATTGCCATGACTGAATCAGCCAGACAATTAGTTTGGATTCATAATCTCTTCAAAGAGATAGGTCATGAAATCAAACATCCTCTACCGCTTAATTGTGATAATCAAGGAGCCATATTCTTAGCTGAGAATCCTGCTCAAGAAGGACGTTCAAAACATATAGCAATTAAATATCACTATATACGCGAAGCGGTTCAAGAACATAAACAACTCGAATTGTTTTATGTCCCTACAAATGACCAAAGAGCAGATATCTTTACGAAGAATGTCACCTTCAACAAATTTCGACTTGGTTGTTTACGACTTGGTCTTACCAACTATCCACCCAAGATCTAATACCATTGTGATCATCATCTCAATGAGGAGGAGTGTTGAAACAATTAGACTTAATTGTTTAGTCATCGGTCTAGAACTTACTTCTAGACTATTCTTTCATTTTCTATGATGACTCATACCCTATTACTTTGCTTACTGATCAGCTTACTGATCATGACTCATATGCTGTGTTTATGATTCAGATATGACTCAGTGCTTACATATCATGTATAGAGTCTTATATGCTATTGGCTAGAACTCTTACATAATATTCCATCATGTTCTATATACCATAACATGTACAAATAGTCATGTAGTATATAAGATGGACATAGATGTCCATTCAATCTAAGTTGTTTTCCACATACTTCTTTCTATAACGCTCATCAGCAACTCTCAAATACTCTCAAGTTACTTCATAGCTTCTTTTCATACATTCCTAGTAAGTTTCTACTAGAGATCTACTTCCCTTATTATTCCTCTTTGGTTCTCTTGAACCCCTCAGCTGTGCACATAGAAGTGTATATCTTCTATATTGGACACTAGACATACTGTGCCTGTAGGCCGTCCGAGATGTAGGATGACGAGCGAGAGCTTGAAGGAATAATTGTACCACCTCGACCCTCAACGGGGTGGCAGACGCCAAACCTAAAGAGTAGTGTTGTGGCCGGGGATGATGGATGGCCTCACTGTGAGAATGAATGTGGGGAGTGTAGGTATGAAAGGAAGTGACATGGAATATGGTCCTCCAAGGACATAGAGCAGGAATGTGGTTGCGTGAGACAGTGCATATTGGGTGGATCAACGACCGGACATTGCCCAAGATGCACTTGCAATAACGCCGGTGGGAATAATTTTCTATGTTGATCCGAGTTCCGAAATCCGACTAGTCGATCGTCGTCGCAAGTTTCTGGCATAACGCGGAATAAGGTGTGCAAACGCTCTCACTTGACAAAGAGGAACCACATCACCAATCCACTGACCGTTCGTTCTCTTGGCACGTTTGAGAATTTTGAGCTGCGACGAAGCGTCCTTGCCGGATATATCGAATCGCTGAATGTAGACTAGAAATTGATCTTGCCAAGGCCATTGAACACCGGGCTGGCCTAACAGATGCATAACACATCGCAATTGACCTACAACATGTCCTAAATGGTCAGTCTTAGTTTCGAACTCTGGGACAGATAGTTTGCCTCACCTTTCAGTCCGTCCCGAGGCCAAATGGACCCTGCATCGACATTGACAATAGTGGCATCATACCGCCCGAGAGTCCATGCTTTGTCAGGAGGGGAGGAAAAGAGAGTTTGAGCAGCTTGGAGATCGCCCATATCATGGAATGGCTGATTTTGTAAATGGACTTTGACCCATATTTGCAGGTCATTGAATGGTAGCACTGAGGTATGGTCAGCATGGCATTGTCCTCCGATTGTATGGACTCATTGACGGTGCACGTTCTCGCGGGCCAAATTGTCAGCTAGGGCAGGTCGTAAGTCCGGAAGAGCAAATTGTTGAGCTGCCTCATCAACGCTGATGCGCTTTATCGTGGGATCATAGGAGAGATTAATGGCCGTGGTCACAACTTGGAATGTACAGAGGGGATAAGGGATAGATGCTGGGTCTTTGGTACGGAGACGGGCGGATACTGCGAAATAGTTGGTCAGGGGATGCGCCAAGGACGTGGTGGAGGTCAGGATATCAGCCAAGCCATCCGATTTTTCATCATCCCTATTAGTCTCGTCATTGTTGCCACTTTCCTCGTCAAGTTCCGCAAGGTCTTGGGAGCACATTGAAAGATCTTTCTCCCATATTGACGTTGCAAGATCAAAGGTTTGGCATTTTTCTGCTCAATCCAAACACCGACAAATCTGAGAATTGTAATTGTTATTGTTACTAGCACCGGCGGGCTTCTTGATCTTGGACACGTGGGCGTGCTCCGTTACATCTGCGGTCCATTGAATGGTGACCCTGACGCGTTTTATGCTGGGCACGAAACTCTGCATAAGTTCCAACTTGGAGATGTACCAATTGTCGATAGTTCTGTTCCCTTTCCCCCACCATGCTCCGCAGTTGAGGATAGATTATTTATTTGCATGAAATGTGTCTAGAGCGGAGGAGATGAGTCCCAATTTGTCGTCGTCGATACGATAAGCTTGAACACAGTACCGAAACTCCATCAGTGCACGAATGGCAACCACGAACTGAGGAGAGGCGGCATCCGCAATAATGCCAATGATGTAGTGTTGGACATTGCGGTGTACGCGCCCGGTGACCTGTTATAGTTTGGATATGCCAGTCTTGAAATGCCGGAAGCCAGACGTAGGTTGCAAAACTGAAAGTCGGAAGTCGAGTTTGGATGCGCCAAGAACAATCAGACACCATTTCGCGTCATGGTCCCAAAATTCTTTGAATATATGGTGCAGTAATTTGGGGGTCAAGAAGATGCTGGGACATGATAAGGGGAAATCCTGGAAGAACGGTTTGCTGACACCGTTCAGACGGAAGCACTGTGCCTCACAAAAGAAAGCTTGAGGGTCGGAAGGATCGGCTTTGGTTGTTACCACCTGAAGCTGTGCGATAGTGGTCGAACCTGTCCATGGTTCATGGCGGAAGTGGTCACCAAATTGTTTGAACATCGCCATGATTACTGGCAAAGTCTTGCCTCCAACGCAGGCAATCATGGCGGCCTCGGGCATGTCCACGATATAGCTAGCAAGTGGCGTGAAGCAGTACCATACATGGCCGTCAGGATCTGGCAGCATGACGCCACGCTCAGCAGCTCGCTTCAGTGGATCACTTACGATATCTAAGCACTCATGCACCATCCTGGACTCTAAGACACCTCGGATACGCTTGTTCTTGTGAACGAATTTGGGGATGGGCAAAAGTGCCGTAAGCATGAACGAGTTGGATGATAGCTTGAGGCGTTTAGACATCTTGATATTCACAAGACCTATAAGTAGCGGGTGGGCAACTCTACCACCAGACAATGTGGTAATGTAAGTTTTGTCGGAAGAGAGAACGATGCCCAGGAGCATCGCCCCATCAGGAAGGGCAGACTGCAAACATATTATCAGTATGGCACACAAATGATTGACAGGAAACACATACCTGCATGTTCCAGGCCACATCACCGGTCATCCATTCTGAATAAACATGACATTGCTTGTTGGGAGTCTTATACACACGCCAGGGGACCCAATCTACTAGGTGATTTCGGAATAGAGGATGATGTAGAAGCCAGGTGATGCACTCCAAGACATCACGCCAGTAGAGATACACTGGCTGTTTTGTGGGCTCAGAAGGTTTCAACTCCATCACACGCCAGTGTGGACCTCTGGGAAGGAGCTCGGCTCTCCCACGGAGGTCTTTTGCCATAGCAAATGACAACCGGAGCTTCTTTACCTTTCTATGTGGATTAGTGACACCTACGGAGATCGAAAGTTTGGGACGTACCATTGACAATTTCAGAAAATTGTCAATTGCTCTCATGCTCTGTCCGGCATGAAGCAACCACAACAGTGCTAACTCCCACTCCTCGCGGGACACGAACAGGTAGTATGGGTTGCTGAACCACTTTTCACTGAATTGATCAGTGTTGAAGTTATCCATAAATGTGGGGCCAGTGAAGTAAACTCGTGCTGCACCCGGAAACAATTCACAAGCCTCCGAGTCCGCCTGCTGGCCAACTTGCGGCAAGTGAGCACCCCTGTCACGATGGTCTGGATTTGAGTCATTAGGATGATACTCAACATCAACACATCAACATCCATTTGGTCTTCCGACATGAAGGGATGCGATTCGCGGCGGCCGGAAGGGGGGTCAGAAGGAGAGTGGCTGTAGCGAGGTTTGAATTGCTCAGGAAGGTTGAGGCTATCCCGTAAGGAGACAAGATTGTCAACCCAGGTATTGCAGCCAGACCTTGGCTGGCTCATGTAGTTTGTGATGGCGGTATGGTCCTTGAACCCGCCCTTGCCACAGCTGGGGCAATGTGGCATACTCAAAAATTCTTGACAACGGTGCAGTCTGTTGAACCTGAAGAATGTAGTTGCTCAGGTAAGTAAGCGTACTTACTGCTGAGTTGCTCAATTATAGGTGGCCCTAGTAGAACCAAGACAATAGGTACATATACCGTAATCCCCACATTCTGCACACACTGCAACTATGCATCCGTCCAACCGTCCCATATCCAACCTTCCCAACCTTTTTCACTCTGCCGGTGGCTCAAGTTTTTCCGTTCCATTCATCATGGATACCAGCTGCCGTCAATCGGAGCCAAATACAAGGCTGCTTGATCAAATCGATCAAATCTTATGCTTCCCCGTCCATCATCCATCTGAATTTCTACTATATCTTTTTACTGACACTACGATGACGCTACAGCATGACTCCACCCCCAGTGATGATGATGAAGCACTCATAGCTCTTGACGTAGTATGTGCACAAAGGGAAGTTCATCGAGCCGAACAGGCTCTAGCTGAATCGCTAGTGAATCAACACGAAATCATGTCAAAATTTTATCGACTGAAGGGGCGGACGACAGAAGACACAGTTCATCATTTGGAACTCGGTATTGGGTCAATCCAAGTGGCAATGAAACGCCATGGACTAGCAGAGCCCATTCCCTGCCACACTTCACCCATTCCAACTGGGTCCCACAGGACGTACCACAATCCAGATGGTACGTTGATTGACCGATATTCTTAACTTGACTAATATGTGTTCTCGCTTTAGGTACAGTTACTTTCCAGGCCATGGGCTCAGATCGTCTTGCTGCTGTGTCAATACATCTCGACTGAAACACACCCGCTCAAAGTACTTATACCCGACACCTATGTACCAACCATGTAGCTTACAATGTGTCAACAGAATGTTCCACCTTGCATACTGTACACATTTCTGCCAGCAGGCATGCCATGTAGTGCATGCAAACTCTATATGACGCAACTAAGGTATGATCTTAGAAAACTGTCACACTACCCTGAATTTCTGAATTTCAGTGGCACTCAGCTGAGCGACCTTGGCAGATTGCATGACTTAAACCCGGTGAGTCAACTTGGCACTCAAATCTTTTTTGCTCTTTGTACTAACTTAACTTGTCGCCATCATCCCACCAAGAGCGTGGATCCGCATGTTCAGAAATAAGAAAGGCAGTGCACTTATGTAATGGATAAGTAATCACTATGGAAATGCACCAGATGTTATAGAGCCACTCTCGCGCGACTGGACTAAAAAGGAAAGTCAATGATCCTAAAAATGGAAGGGAAGGTGCACCAAGTGCCCTTTAACGTCTGGGAATGAGACTAACTTCTCCCAACTTTATCATATGACCCCAACCATCCTACTGTCAGAGTTGGAAATCACCCCATGGTCAGGGTTTGAATGCTTGAACAAAAGATTGCGCAGCGTCGACGCGACTGTAACACTACTCGAGCTTGACTGGACCAATCAGGTAGACACAAACAAGGCCGGGACCATATATGAAGCTTGCGTTCTTATTTCAGTTTTGGAGAATAGTCAAATGTACATTGTGATCAGGAGAATCATCTGTCGTCATCTAGCGGACTACAGCTCTGATCACTTCCTGAGTCCTGACGCGCCAACCCCATAACTGAAACACGGGAGATCAAAGTCACCAGTCATAAACCTCCTCTTGCTTCGATGATGACTTGGATGGCACCACAAATGGGCTCTTGTTGTGCAATGTGAAGGAGTCATTTCAGTCGAACGACTTGAGTCATGGCCAGCATTGCATTTTGAGCGTGTTCAGATATCGGTTGAGTGAGACGAGCATGGCATTGGTTTGTGTGCAGAAATTCCGGTGCATGTCGCATGAGGCTCATATTTCTGTCGTCATGTCATCGACGTACCATCTGCAATGGAATATTTTTGGCATACGTTCTGCCTCATGGCGTCTTCGTTATCCATCCAGAGAGGGACCACTGACATCTGCGCCAGTTCCCCCAGGTGACCTGGTGGTAATTCCATGATGATATAGATATAGATATAACTGTCAGTTCAATTCTAACATAAATCGTACGCACTGTGCTTTTCATTCCACACTCAGCATACGTGGCTAGTACACGCTCGAATTCTGGAAAAAGAAGTCCATAACACTGATGATAAGGAGAGTTGCTTTGGGAACCTAACCTTGGCCTTGTTCACCAGCAAAAAATGATCCCGGTCGTGGATTGTGAACTACAGGTGAATGTCCACCATATTCTGGATCTATGAAGATCGACGGCATTAGTAGTGTATGAAACTACGTACCTGGATAACATACTGGTCGCACGAGGTCACAGAGCTATCATACAGCCTGACTTTTCATCGCGAGGGATGGTCCAAAAATCAGGTTTGACCCTAGGTGTGCCAATGACACTCCGAAGGGCTGTCTTGGGATGTCAAATGGAACAGAGGGTGCGAGAAGCTACAAAACCATAGTAAACGGGCCAGTCAAACGGGGCGAGTAAATGGAACCAATGTAACTTGATTGAGTCATTCATTGAATGGGCTAGTTTCTGTGAGTTGCTGGCTGTCAATATTGAGGCTCCACGTGTAGCATAGAACCTACCTGGTGTCGGGCTTTGTTTTGCCTGACATTTGAAACATCAGCAAGTGTGTCGAGATCAGGGAAAAAATAGGAAACGTACCGTACCAACTTGTAATCCGTCTCAAGCATCGCAACCTCATGTCAATGTTCAAGGGAAATTTCCGACAACGAAGGAAACTACACCTTTTTCTCTGGGAGGCACACATGTCAATTGGTGGCGAGAGGAATTTTCTACTATTTGTCTGTGACTTGCGAGAGTGGGTACCAATGAACTGAGCTGTGTATAACAGGTGCGCTGGTACGCTGGAGAGGACACATTGGCATTGTTCAAGACAGTCAGAGTGCTTCTGCAAGATACCTAAGTAGAGGTTTGAGCTCAATGTTGTGCAGTCTAGAACTCGATGTGGAAAGCAGAGACTTTGGATCCTACCAAACGCAAACAAACTGTCTGTTGCGAACAACCTGGGAATCGTCCTTGTGACAATGTCCACCCGTCTTCTCCAAATATTATGCGACCCCAACCATTCTAGTCCCTCTGAGTGTCACAGTAGGACGTGGTCGGTGTAGCCCCCGATGACAGCTTTTGCAGTCTCGAAACCGCACCCATCCTGCCCCTTGCTCATTAAATGTGCCGTCCCGAGAGTTGGTCTAACACGGTCCCAATTCACGACCGACTGGCACAGTAAACGAGTCCGACAGTGCAGGCGGCTTCTCCCTCACACACTGACTCACCTCACCTCAGACTCCCAACTGTATATCTCCTCATTCTCTTTCTAGATACCTCAACTTCACACTCTCGTGGTAGACTGGGTCGCCAACGATTTCTCTATGCCTCATTGTGGCAGGATCAATTGACACTGTGGCCCTCTCCCCTGCAGGCACGATGGCACCCTACCTCAAGTTTATATGGCGCTGTTTCGTCCCCCACTCCGCGCCAACAATCAGCGGACACGTCTCGATAAGGTTCATTTCCGACTAGTGTCTTGTGTGCATGGTTCTCCACCACCATGTTGCATCGCAGTCCTAATGCCCTCAGCACCAATAATCCTTCATAGAGACTCGTCTGGTACCGGTGCACTTGTTCTTCTTGTTCCTTGCTGTGACTTACACATACGTCACAGTATCGAGCTCATGGACAAGCACTTCCCCATCTCCCATTTCAACGCCATCTACCCCGTTGTCGAGACCTTGAAGTGCTCTGTGTAGCACAGAGGTCCAAATGGGTATACATCATACAGTGGGGCATCTGCAGACCCTCGTTTGACTGCTTGGAATTCCTTCGAGCACTCGTCTGGTACCGGTGCACTCGTTCTTCTCATTCCTTGCTGTGACTTACACATATGTCACAGTATCGAGCTCATGGACAAGCACTTCCCCATCTCCTATTTCAACGCCATCTACCCCGTTGTCGAGACCTTGAAGTGCTCTGTGTAGCACAGAGGTCCAAATGGGTATACATCATACAGTGGGGCATCTGCGGACCCTCGTTTGACTGCTTGGAATTCCTTCGAGCACTCTACAGAGTTTTATTTGAACAAATATTTCAACAAAGATACATATTTCAGTCTCTCTCAAGGGTAGTTAAAATTTTCAAACCGTTCTGATCATCGGACTATTTCCTTCTATGTACTTCTGAGGCAGTGTTGTGAACATGTCAACATATTGACACATACAGTCCGAGAGGCGCTAGCCTACTCATCAGTAAAATGGTGAAGAAATGATATTTCCAGACAACTAAGGTCAACTTATGTAACCATGATATTTCAATATCTACATTTTCAATATGTTATTATTGTCACATCATATAGATGGTAGGATTACACACTATAGATAATCCTAGACTGAGATGAAGGACATTGATCAGAGGTGATATACTATCAACCAGAAATCAGTAGCCAGATCATCTTGTTCTCAGAGTGCTTTTCACTGATAAAACTAGATCAGTGATGTGTCATTCTTGTACCAGTTGTTGAACAAATGATATTTCCAGACATCTTAAGATCTGCATGTATAACTGTGATATTTCAGGTCTCATTGGATTACCAACACAAATAATAAATATAATAGAATGATACACTGTAGATAATCCTAGATCAAGATGAAGGAGACTCATCAGAAGTTGCCTTCAATGATATATTGCTAGCCAGAAATCAGTAGCATGATCATCTTGTTTTCAGAGTGCTTTTCACTGATAAAACACAGTCAGTGATGTGTTATACTGCCACCAGTTGGTCAGGAAATTATATTTCCAGACAACTTAAGATCAGCATATGTAACAGTGATGTTTCAAGTCTCATGGGATTACCAACACCAAATAATAAAGTCAGTAGGATGGTACACTGTAGAAAATCCCAGACTGAGATGAAGAGATTAATCAGAGGTTGCCTTCAATTATCTCTTGCCAACCAGAAATCAGTAGCATGATCAACTTACTCTCATGGTGATTTTAGCTGAGAGTAGTAGGTCAGTGATGTATTATGCTGGTACCATTTGATGGGACCTTTTCTTTCAAATCTTTCAATGATATAATGCTGTAGTTCTTTATGGCACATACACTAGTAGGAATCAGTATTTATACTAGTTATCCATGCATAACCTCAGTCAAGCACCATGACCTGTGTCTTGATTACACAAAGACAAGGAAGTAGAAGAACACACCAGTCCCACCACCAATGTTAATTTTCTGCTATGGATTCTTGGCATGGACAGCACAAAGATGGCTCACAGATTAGCTGGTAGTATGAGTACATGATGGACAATTGACCCTAGACCATATTAAGTACCCACACCGGTCGTGGGTAGTGCACAGGTATGGGTATCATAATATTTTGCCAACTACCTGGGAATATTCCTGCCGCCGAGAGTTCCCTTTGACCCTTCACGGATTGCTGCTCACAAAGCCAGACCATACCCTCGAGATTAATGTTTGTCAATATTGCCACTCCACCAACCAGAGCATTCAATCTGCTCAATATTTAAAGTCACATCATGATTTCCTAGGCATTCGACTCTGACTCTTGAGAGACTTTGATGAGAAGTGTCGATCTGAAAACCAAGTTCCCCTTTCCTCTGTGACTATCACCTTATCACTGCTTTCGATGTTCGAACGCCATCCTGTGCTGCTCCAAACAAGAAGCATTTCCTGTCAGTGTACCAAGGCACAGTGGTGAGCACAGTCACACACCATACTCACCCGCTTGTTGACCTATTTTCGGAACCACCACTTGCATACGTGGTTAGTGTTTAAATGTCTGGTCCGGTCTGGTCTTTTTCCATTTTTGGGAAAGACTGGACTGAGACCGGTCTCTGATTATTTGCTTGCCCACCTGCGACCAGACTGGACTGGGTAAGACCAGTCCGCATCGGTTGCACACTCAGTTGCAACCAGTCGCGACCGGTTTCATTGGTTCCGGCCACAAGGAGTCCTCGTGTACATTATTTTATCTCATATAAATAGTGCTGGGTCCTCATTTATTCCACTCATCTCACTCCGCTATGTCTGCACCTCAGTGTCGACGATCGCATCGACAACGTGTTGCTACAGAAAAAGCTTGAGATGTACTACCTGATGAAACAATGAATGAACTCAACTCCCGCCCTCACCCTCGCTCTCAGCGCCCGCTGCCGAAGTCGAAACCCAAGTCGAAAGCACGTTGAAAGGGAAAACAGAAGGCCACCTTAACAACAAAGGAGGGTGAGGATGCCACCAGTAGTGAAGACGAAGAACCTACTAGTAGGAATGTGCGCACCACCACAACTTCACATCACTCCCGCAAGCGAAAACTGTTGAGAATCATGGATTCATTTCGATCCATACCATGATTCTGACGCGTTACATGCTGTGACACGTCGTGACTCAATCGTGACTCATTCATTTGACTTACAGATATGACTCACTTATCTCTTATCTTTCTTATCTTTACTTACGCTATTTGTGTTACTCATCACATAGATAAGGCTTTAATGCCATTGGACGATAGCAATATCTTACTGCGGATGACTCACTCATTTGTCATCCTTCCATGACATTCTATAGAGTTCTATCTCTATTTCCCTTTTATAGGAGACATACATACATAGATACAAACATCCCTGTACTGTATATAAACCTGGAGCTTTTGCTCTAGGACAATAACAAGTCTTCGACTTATTCTTCCATCACTCTCACACATAAGCTCTAGCTCGAGGCACTTCCCTCTTGCTATACTCTTATCCTTGTTTGTTCCCTCAGGACTATAAACAGTGAGTATCTCCCACTGTTCTCTTAGTTCCCTCCTAGGCTACTGCGCTCCACAATCAAGTTTTGCTATCTCGATAGGTTATGAGCCCTGAGCTCTACTAGCCTTCATACTAAGAGTGTAGAGGCATTTGCCGTCTGTTGATATCATGATGCCTACCCCTCTACAATTAGTCTGTTGGGCAACTGGTTTTCTGAGCCAGATTATTGGGACTGTTGCGTCCGTTTATCTTCTCTTAATGAGAGATACCCGTCCTATCATGGATGGAGACCGAGCCCTTTGGGTTTACCCACAAGGAGAACAATTATCTATGAACCATGTTGGGGACACAAATTGTTTCCATCTCTGGCTTTGTGCTGGGATACCTCTCTTGGACTTGAACTACAAGCTGATTATTGATTATAAGATTATCACTCCTGATCTAAACAATCAGGAAGACCAAGATCGAGACTCTGTAGAAGAAATAGAGCGAGTTACAGAAACTATCACGCTCCATTTTCCTCCACCACCTCCTTATGTGGGTCCAGCTCCTAACTCTCGTCCTCCCTCGGTTCCTCCCATACCAGTTCCTACTCCTCGCCTCCATCTTCTTCCTTGTCCGCTTTGCAATTATCCTCTTGAACAAGGGGAAAGTTGTAATCGCTCCCATCCTTGACATAGAAACATCACTATTGTTCGTCGAGGACTTACTCCCTCTCCACATTACTCCCCAACTCCTATTCCCACTCGTCTATTCACCTTCTTCTGTCGTTATGGCATGCGTAACAGGCAACAGATCTCGCAGACAGATTCAACCAACCCACCATCATGACAGCTTCGCAATGGGCAGGTTGAACAGACCTCTCGTGGCAGGGGATGTCGTCGTGCTTGCCGAGGCAATCTGCCAACACACCAGCCTGATGTTTCCAGAACCCCCTCTCCTTTCAGAAGAGACAGTCCCTTCAACTCGGATCGTGGGTCACGACGAGAATCTCAAGGTCATAATCGAGGAACTCGATCCCTTCATTCAGAAAGACCACCCACTGCTTCCTCCAGTTCCGCTTCATACTTTGTGGCACCTTCCATCCTCTGAGGCGGGCCGACATGTTAGTCCTTTCAAGATTAACACTGTCGAGACTGGAGCAGTGTACTCCATCAACTCTTGGATGTACACAGGTCTGTACGAAACCATAGGCTCTGTCTATGAGGGTGCAGGGTATGCTTTCCCCACCTTAGTGAACGACTGGACTCGTCCATGTTTCATTCATCATCAGGGATTTGAAATCCTCAATCGAAATCAATTCTTACCTTGCAATGCCAACGACCTCCTAGAAGCCCCCCTATGTCCTAACCTCACCTTTCCTAATCCTCACCTTCATCATCCTCTAACCCAGGCTGATTGGCGACAGTTTGATCGGTTCCATCGCCAGATATTCTCGCAGCTTCAAACTCCTGAAGCTAGAAAAATCTGTCATCTTCAATGACAAATAAAGGCTGCAGCTGAAGTAGACAATCATGTTGAACTTCAAGCGATATATCGAGGCCTTGCATGAGGATCTGGACGACTCAGATCAGGAAAGACTTACAACTAAGTTCAATAAGAACGAGGTCTTTGTACGCGCCATGGACCACCTTTTCTCTTCTACTCTATTCGTCCATTTTCCTCTTCCTTACAATTTAGACTTCCCTTACATCTCCAACTACTTCGAAGGAGATGTTTCTTCATTTGTCACATGTGCTCTAGACAAAGATACTGTAATCATTCCTTATTATTCTCATGATAGCCCAGATATAATCCTACAACAAGGATTACTCTATGACGATACCATGCCCAACCCTCATTACTTTGAGGAGACTTTCTTTGCGCATCTGGAACGTCTAGAATGTATACCATATTCTGGAAAAACACCTTACTATCATAGACATTCTAAAGAATGGTTTTCAGGACACTATGAAAGGGACTCTACTAAAGAGGATCGATGAACACTTTGGGAGATGAAAAATATGGGAGGACAATCTTGGAGACGATTACTCAGGAGAGAGTACTTGACAAAGAAATGGGGACATAGGGAAGACAACTCAGACATTGCCGTCTCTAAGATGCAAAGTCCAAGTCTGTCTGGAACCTCTTCGAGGACTGGAACTCCTACTCTTTCTTCTGACATTGAATTTCTTTTTAAGAATACTTTCGCTGACGATGTCTTTGCAAATCTCCTCCCATATTCAATCAAATGGCATCCACTTTAACTTCCTCCGAAGTCAAGATCGACTCTTCTCTTCTTTCTCGCATTCCCCAGCTTCTGAAACAGAAGAACTATCCTACTTGGGCAGCTTGTGTTCACAACACCCTCTCAGCCTATGGTCTCTGGCAATTCGTTGCTGGAGACCTCACCTATGCAGGCTTTACCTCTACAGGTAATGATCTTGCACAGGATTTGTGCTACTGGTTAGCTTTGGACATGCGCTGTACTGTGTTATTGTGTCCACTCTCGACGATTCAGATCTAGCATTGGTGTCTTATGACTATCCCTCTGCTGCCAACGAGTCCCATGCTAAAGCTATCTGGGACAAGTTGAAAGGTCTATACTCCACTGGAGGTATCTCTGGTCACTTCTTCC
>JBBPPX010000413.1:0-19755 GCA_038092235.1 Leccinum boreale | reverse complement strand
TTGGTTGCATACCTCGTGTATCATCCCTGCAAGAACCCGGACTTGATATGCACCTCGAGAGAACCCTAAGACAGTATCAACAACTTGCTCAAGCTGCGAAGAAGAGCTCGAAGTACCAAAGAGAAATATATCATCCCCCTTTTCATACTTTTCTGCTAGCCAACCATACGCTTCTTTAATATTTTTATCCACACTCCTGGTGTCAAATATTCAGTTGCAAAAGGTGCATATAATAGATATGCGAACCATGCGACCGCCTTGTCTAATATGTCAGAGACTGCTTCCTTCACATGCGTACCAATTCCACTGGCATAATGTACAAGTTGCTTTTTCCGGGGTGATTCCAGATCTACAGCTTCGCAAAGTTTCACCACATTGGTATTCTGATCATAGTAGTCAGCCCAGAAGGACACGCTAGGCAGTGAGACAAAACAATTACACTTCTGCCGAATTGGTTGGATGTGCCGTCAATGCACACGATGAGGTTCTTGCCGGTCGAGGTGGAGTCAGTTTGGATGCCTGCCTCGGACTTCTTGGCGTGCTCGACACCAGCTAAGGTGGTGTCTGTAGCCATGAGAGGAGTTGAACCGAGGTATGGGAGCGCAAGAAAGGCGGACGTGGGGTTCAAACGTGGGGCTTACAAAAGGCGACGAAACAACAAACTGACGGCAATTTTGAGGGTATCTTATAATATATTTCGACACGCCAGCACGTGGTCAACAGCAAACTTCCATTATGGTGAGATAAGAACGTGAAATAAGCGCTGCTTCGGAGAATTACTGACCTGAGCTGCAAGGAGAGGTCATGTAAATTACTTCAACTGCTGGAAAGAGGACTCGTCTGCACCAACTACAATGAGAGCTAAATCAATCATACTAGCCCAAGTAACTGGAAGATGCCACTGAGTAAGTAGCTAGCGCCCGGCATATCAAATAAGGTTACATACAGCAACTTGTGTTGGTCGTACTCCGTAACTCCATAAGGTAACGGAGTACTGAATAATGTACTCCTTCCGAATCTTCGACTTGCTGCGCCACATAAACGTTAGGACTTACCGGTTACCGCAGTGTTACCCTCAGGTTTGCTTCGAAGGGTGAGGCAAGAGCTCAGCTATGTAAGTACATAGCTGTGTTGTGACGCCAGTTCAGTATCGATATCTGTTTGACTGCGGAGCTTGTTGTGGTCCTCGTATCTTCTAGGTCGGCACTAAGATTTGCACATTGTCGACACCTGGCAGCCTCGACCTGAGAGCGAGGCTGCAGGGCGCTTGACGGTGGTAGTAGGGGCGTAATTTTCCTTTTTGGAAGGGTACTTTGACTGTTTCGATCTCAGAGCCTTTTGAAGCTGATGAGCACCAAAAAGCGTCCACTGTCAAGTGGCCCCAGCCTGCCCAAATCTATCTTGCAACATATCGATCGCGAAGACTCCGGTGTGTCATATGTTCTGACTTAGTACTTCAACTCATCCAGATGAGCCCCGTCTAGGACGCCCACGTAGCAACAAGGGCAAAAACGCAAACGGGCGCAAGGACAATCGGAAGCAAAAGCAGCTCGATCGCAAAAAACGCAGGGCAGACCATTTCTCGTCGGCCGTCATCCCCAAGCGCAAGGCTGAGGCACCCCTCGACGCGCCTGCGGCCAAACGGAAAAAAACGGTCCGCTTTGCGGACGACCTCGAGCGTCCGCGGCCTGCCTTGACCTCTACGGCTACGTCGTTATCCAAGTCGAAATCAAGGGATCGCGGACAGACGGGTGCTGGCGGTCTACCATCAAACTCGAAGCAATCTGATGCGCGGAAGCCGACAGCGCTCGAGAAGCTCGCGTCGCAGTCGACTCGCAGGTCCCCCAAGATCACGCCCGTATCCCGCGTATCTCGAACTCGGGAAGAGGCCGAGGAGGACGCTTATATCGCGTATCTGGAGGCCAAGCTGGGATACGCGAACGGGACCAAGGGTCGACAGGGGGAAGAAGAGGACGGACTGGGAGGTGCGTGATCACGTGTGCCTAGAGCGCCCAGCGGCGGATGCGATATTCTGACCAGCAAAGATCAGATTTGTTAGACTTTGCGAACACGCTCGAGGGTTCCCTACTGGACTTTCCTCATGATCGCAATGATTCCCGATATATGCCAGATGACGAAAAGTCCTCAGACTTAAAGGAACATGAAGCGTCGGACGTGGAAACTGACGAATCAAACGGTAACGACGAATGGACTGGTTTTGGTGGGAATGACGAGGAGCCACCTCAATACCAACACGCTAGTGAGGATACAGACATCAAGGAATACAAGGCCCGACCACTGGGTATGTATTTCATCCTTGTTCGAAACAATAACAAGGGTACTAAGATATTTAAAGAACCATACATTCCACCTGGGCTCAGGAAGGAAGAAAGCAAAGGGGAAGACGTCGTAAAGCTCACCCGCCAGCTCAAAGGTCTCATCAATCGGTAGGCTGAATGAACAGATACGTGTCGTTCTCATATCAACCTTCCGTATCCAGCATGAGCGAGCAAAACATGTCAACGGTGCTAGATGCTATAGAAGAGGTGTATCGCAAGCATCGCCGGCACGGTTTGCATTTGCTCTCGCTGAGTTACACCCTACTGAGTGCCATACAGACGTGACAACCACCTTGACTACCTTGATCATCAACGGAATATCTTCTCATGCGATGCTGCTCGATTCGTTCGTCGTCTTGCATGCTGCGTTCATCTCTAGCCTGCACAAATTGATCGGCGTCGAATTCGGTGCGGACAGTCGCCGCCGCCTTCGGAGATCTGCATACTAAGTCTAACCCTTCATCGTCTCAGTTGCGTTTGGCGTCCAGAACGTCGTGTCGTCCTACGAACGTCATCTTCGAGATTACGAAAGCGTTGTACAATTTTCAAGTCATTACCTGCATCACATCATCAAGGACCTGCTCAGCAAGACCCTCTCAGAGTTCCGGGTCGAGTTGCTGTTGAAGATATTGCGCAGTGCGTAGCGCCATCGAGTAGTTTTTCTGTTTGCGTATTGACGACTTTGACAGGTTCTGGGCAACAACTTCGGCAAGACGATCCTTTGGCGCTCAAGGATATCGTCACGCTGGCACAATCGAGCATCGCAGACCAAGCTAATAATTTGAGGTAAAGCATTCTTGTTCCGAGTACTGCTCGTCACGCGTTGACGAGACTCGCCAGTTCGCGCACCAAGTTTATGATTGAGACATTGACCAATCAAGAACAACAAAATCAAGAAGAGCGGGACGCAACACCAGGGAGGCGACGCCGTCGAACGCATGAAGAAGTTTTTGTCGGGTCTCGGCAAGAAACGTCATGGTGAGAGTCCACGGCCAAGTCCGTTGAAAATCTTACCTATGGGCTGATTTTTCCAGTCCAGACGCACGAAGCATTCCGGGTATCGCTGAGCGATCTGCGTTCTGCGGAAACAAAAGGCAGATGGTGGCTCGTCGGCGCCGCGTGGGGAGGTGACCCTCTGGTCGACCAGCAGCAGCGTGATGTCTCCACGAAGCCGAACGAGGCAGAAGCCGTCGACAACACGACGCTCGTGGAACTCGCTCGGAAGCAGGGCATGAATACCGCTGTTCGGCGAAGCATCTTTGTCATCTTGATGAGCAGTGACGTACGCAGTACCGTTTGCACTCTGCTTGGTGCCCGACTTTGTTCTTACGTTTTGAATTCCCTCAGGACTATCTGGACGTCTGCGATCGATTGTCACAGCTCAACCGGTCAGAGGTGCAACAACGTGAGATCGTCCGCGTCATTTTTCACTGTTGTGGTAACGCGCGTCTCTATCCTGCACCTCGTTCGCACGCATGACTCACGTCCTCGCCGCATTTACTAGGAACAGTTGCACAACCCGTGCTATCCCCTCGTCTGTCAGCACCTCTGTCAGCGGTCGCACGCGTATAGGATCACGCTCCAGTTCTGCCTATGGGACATTCTTCGGGACCTGGGCGAGACGAGTGTGGGGGGCGCAGAGGTCATTAAAAACGTCAAGGACGGCGACGACGGGCGGTTCGAGCTCAAGACTATGTCGTCGTCGCGTATGAAGAACGTCGCCAAGGCATATGGGTGGTGGATCGCCGAGGACGCTTACGGCGTCATGATTCTGAAGCTGAGGTTTGAGTCCACGTAACAGTTCCCGAGGCCTTTATACCCATCCACGCGCATGCAGCCTGTCAACTTCACCGTCCTCAAGCCACAATCTCGGACTTTTGAAAGAACATCGTATAATCGGGGTTCGATCAAGGACACCAAGGACATGCCGAGCACGAGGTCGAGGAAGGATAAGGACAGGCTCATGGCAAACCGCCACTCCAAGGAGCGCCCGCCTTCGACCGCCGCCGCCGCCGCCAGGACATCACCCGTGTCCGCCACCGTTCCAACTCTTCTCTCTCCCAGCAGATCCGCCTTAGCGCAGACTGGTCTGAACACCACGACCTCGTCAGGACCCCTTCCCATATCAACGGCAGTCAGCACTGCGCCAGTGACATCATCCCTTCCGACAACGTGTCCACCGTCTCCGAGGAGGAACGTGCACAGACAAAGAGCTTGGAGACTTTTCTCACAAAGACCGATTTGTGGTCTGGTGCCCAGGTCATCCAGGCTGTCCAGGGCATCAACTGCGAGATTCTCCAGTTCGCCGCCTCCACCGTCGAGTTCTGCACCTTTGCAAAGCAGCGTCCCGCTGCGCCCCAAGCCCCATCTTCATTCATCTTTTCGTTTGACTATTCATTGATTGTACTTTATCACCCACATCACGCCTTGCCACTCACTAACGGACCTTGTTTCATCATGCAAACCCCATCATCATTGTTGTGCCACTTATTGTCTGAATTTTTGTCGGGTATTACTAGGATCTTGTTTTTGTTGTGTACATCAATCGATTGCTCACTCGAATTCTGTCATGCAAATTCTCCGGGGAGGAGGTGGGTTGAGCTGAGTGGGCCTTGGACCAATGGAAGGTGAGTTTGGTACGCGTGGTGCACGCGTGCGACGAAGAGAGGCGTCGGTGTGGTTTCACACCGAAGCACGTTGACAACTTGCTGCGCGACGCGTCACGTCGAATTCCCTAGTCCGAGTCGGATTTCTGAGTCAGGGAGGACACGAGGTGGAAACGTGCTTCTCGTCTGGAGAGTCGCTCGGCCGAGGCATCGGAATGCGCATAGTACTCTGACAACTCTTGCTCGAGACGTTCAACAACATGGCTGTGCTTACTACTCGGAACGGGTCGCGGCCGAAAGCCTTTTCCTATTATGTAAGCGTTAGTGTGCCTAGCCGGATAGGGGCAAATTCATCACTAGCAAACTTAGGGGATACAAACTTGACCCTATCTCATTCCCCACATCTCACAACCACTGGCATGCCACTCCCTCCCACCCCTCAGGCTCCACCTCAATGTCTACCCAAAAATAACTATCCACATGACTCTGACACTCGAAAAGCATATGATCAATGTCTTGCTCTAGAGCAACATGCCACTGGTTATCCAGACTCTCAAAGGGGTACCAGCAACTCCATGTTCAACCTTGTAGATCCAATGGTTGTTTCACGTGTCCTTGGCCATGCATTGCTCTTGGCTCCTAGTGAAATTGGCTGCAATACACTGACACATGAAATCCTTTGGTGCAATGGAGATCCAGAGCTATTGTCTGAACTTGCCCATCTGTATGTTTATGGAATGGTCTGCATGTGTGAGTTCTTTTTAAAGATTTTATTCTATTTATTGTGTTGTCTGAAAAGCCTCTAGTCTACAATCCCAGAAGACATCCATATGAATACCCACCTATTGTTCAGTATCCTGCTCTGTTCTCTAAACCTCAAGCCATGCAGAAGCTTTTGATCAAGAGGCCTCCAATCACCAAGGGATTGCCTGAGCTGGTGAGGACATCTGTTATCATCATCATTCAACTTTTAATCAATTTGCTAGGTCTTGTTCCGTGATGATTATCGCTGTGTCTTCACTGGTGTCTTGAACTCTAATATGGGAGTATTGCAAGAAAGGGGAGACATAACAATGCTCACTTGTATCATCAATCGATCTCTCTCGAAAGATATCCAGTGTCGAACCAAGATCTCCTGAGAAGGTAGTTGTTGTTTTTTTCTTTTTCTTTCTATACCATGTCTATTGACAAGTGGCATATATATTCCAGACTGAATGGAAAAAGACTATGGGGGCTATAATTGAACGCTTTGGGGGCTTCTCCGCTCACGAAGCACTTTGTGACAAAGTGACCCACAGCCCCCTAAATGGATTCACAAGTACAGTTTTGCCACATGAAGATTTCGGCAAACTTAACCTTTGGTTCACTCCAACGAAGGTAAGATGTCCCGTTCTACTAGTTTTTTTTACTCATTCATGATTGAAACAGAATAAATTTCCACAAGACCCACCCAATACATATGATGTGCAATATTACGAGGGCAATCGTCGTCTCCCTTATTTGAGTCATGGTATCCAGTCACAAATCACATTCAGATCTTCCTGGCAGATCGAGATTGTCCCACCTCCTGACACACGCATCATCGCCCTCCATGCAGCCTGTGCCAGGATCGCTCACATGTCAGGTGCTGCAAAGCATTTTCCAAGGTTCTACTATCGCACGAACTTTTTATCGAACGTCACAGTTGTGCACAAGCTGTGTCCAATGTTGAGGAAGTCAAAGCTGTTGAAGCTTGTCCGTATACCTTGATGGACTATTACTGTATTTCATGGTGCCCAGTGGTTGACTATGTATTTGTATATTCTCATCTCTGACTTTGATGATACTTCAATGACAACGAATGTTGCTGCTTTTACAGCTTCTGTATGGGTTTTATGAATAGGTGCAAATACCTCGAGCTCCCACCGGCCCTTGTGGGCTCCCGAGACTAAACGCACTCTCGTTTGGGTTGGCAGTACCTGTGCCAACCCTCCCTCGACGCCCTTGCTGAGCACTATGCACATTCCCTCGCCCGCCTCCTTTTCGTGCAGCTTTCGGATGCACTTGAAGACTTTTCCGGGAATGTTGATGCGTAGAGAGTCGCTGGTACAAGACAGGGATCGAGAGGAGAGGCTGATCAACGTTGCACCAAGGCTAGCCCAGACAGGTGACAGCGGAGGTGTTGACTTCTTCGTCGAGCTTTGCGCGGCGGTAGTCCTCGACCCCGTTCTTGATGGCAGTGACGACGAGAATAAAAAGGACAGGAAGACAGGTGGTCGCGGCTGAACTTCAAAAGACTGCGACGCGTTAGGACAAGAATGGGACGACAGGTGCGCGCTCACATCGGATGATGATCAAGGACTGAAAGTAGTAGATATTGACTCTTCTGTGAAGCGGCGTCAGTGAGCGTGGGGTGTTCCAGCAGCGGCGTCGGACTCACCGATGAAGCTCAGGCTGCTTGTAGAGGTTCTTTGGTAGAGGTATACCCTAGAAGCTGTGAGGTGCGAGAGGGCAAGAGCCGGTTGGGGTTACTCACTGCTCATGCGCACTTTGTTCCTCGGGTACCGAGCCTTAGTGATCAACTTCCATTGCAAACAGGGGAGTATTCACGTATACATACGTTTCTACGCTGACCGGTGTGCGTCTGCGGCGAGTACTTCAGAGGTGGCCGAGTCTGCCGTCTTCGAACGCTTGTTTAGTCTGAAGAAGAGTGCGCGTCTCTTCGTTGCTCTACTCTGAGCGAATGGACTCTGTGGTGGTTGACGCCGTCATGCGGGTTATGCAGAGAGAGGTTATTGTCGATGAAAATGACTAGAACAACGACTAATGTACCTGAGTGCGTGTGGATGATAGAAACCAGACGGACGAGGCGAAACGAGAATGATCGACACAAAAAGAGGATTAGATCAGGGAGGTGCGCGCATGCGGAAGAGTGAAAACAGAATAAGAAATAGAAACAGACGGGCAAGGCCGCAGGCGAAACGTGAACGCTCGACACGAATTTCAATAGGTTGGAGCACAGAAGAAGAAACAAAAGAAAACAGGAAGAAAACAGGAAGAAAAAGGAAAACAGAGAGTTACCGTGTTCATTGCCACAATTTCGACTCGGAGCCTGTCGTCAATCCCTCTCCTCAAGGCAGGCGAGCTGGACTCGGAGGTAATTGACACCATCTTGAGTTGTAGTAGTAAGAGTCGGGTGTGCTCGGATCCTCAGGAAACAAAGAGGCGGAATAAGACCCGGCCACTGTTGATAGAATCATCTTCCATGCATGGCACACGTCGGTCTTGAATCTGATATATATTCGCTCTCCGCGCCACCAAACAAGAGAAGAAAACAAGAGGAAATGACGAACGTTGGGTACCCGTATGCAGTCCCAGCTTCCGCGTTGCAGCTTGCAAACAATAAGGTCAAGAATTGCGATCCTGACCCGCTTAATCAAGCTGTTATTCAAGTTGGCACTCTCGGTCCCGGGCCGCCGCACCAGCGGACCCAAACATAGGTGTCCTGAGGTGGTCATGTCAAGGTGTCACCGTGTCAAGGAAAGCCTCACCCGCTCCGAACGTACAAAAATATTGATCCCAGCGTACCTTTGGCAACACGTTTCTGGCATTCGTGAAACTCAACGGGTTGCACCTACCAACCGATCAACTTGAACTTCCATGTCACGGCATTTCGAACGTTGTTGCTTGAGTGCATATGTTTGGTGCCAATACTAACATCGATTCTGACTCTGATGATCATTCAGGAAACCCTCCAGAAACCTGTGACTGGAAAAACTGAAATTAGGGTTACGTTGTGAGCCTACCATAACTCTGAGGAATGCGTCCTTGAAAATGCCCCTATTGCTATCAAGTTGGAGCTTACATGACCTGAAGGCCTGACCCGATGCTATGAATGTGAGGTGAAGAAAGTAGTATTTTTGGGTTCAAATTTTCACAAGCGCTTACTCGGAATCTTTCCATCGAATTCGGCCTGGGTGATCGGTCCGGGCAACCTCAACTTTCACAAGGTCTCCTTCGCTCACACCACATCGAACGATGCCTCTGAGGGTAGGATATGGTGATCCAATCTCGTTGAGGAATCCAATCGTTGGCACTGACGGCCATCCCTCTGCACAACAGTCCGCGAGCACTTTTGCTCCCCGTTGCTCCAGTTCGCAGCCGCCGATCAGGAGAAGACGTTTACGCTGGTAGAATGTCCCAGTACGTTCTCATTTGCTGCTAAACGACCCGCTTTTTTTCCCCCTTACATCTTGTATGACAGGTGGGACGGGCCAGCTGATCTCCCGCTTGACAAACGACGAAATTGATATCGCAATGTGCGCTTTCATTTCTGTGACATGCGTACCTTGGTGTGTTCTAATCTAGCCGCACCCCCTGATGCGGCGATACAGCGCCCTCACAGATCCCTTGATTGCAGGGATCGCAAAGGGGTCCAAAGCCTATAAATTGGTCGGGAGTTACGTTGCCTCCCCCCTAAGATGGCACGTGCTTTCAGGATTCTCCAAGGCCCAGACTTCATAGAAGCTGACGGCCGCCGAGTCCAGGGCTGTGATCACAGGACCCGATTCCACATACAGGCAGATATCTGATCTTCAAGGTACGACGCTCGGAATATCCAGGAGCGGCAGGTACGAACCGATCTTGCCCCTTTTTTCTTGACGGACCTCGTGATGGGCTTATGCCTCGTGTTATTGACTTTTTGTGGAAAAATAAACCTGGTAGCGGCAGTCAAACTATGGCGTACGTCATGGCGTTGCAGCAAGGCTGGGCGACCGAACAACTCCAATTTCAAAGTAAATATATCCACAAGCACGTCACTTGCTGTGTACACATGACCTCATTTGCAGTCAACAATGACATCCGTGGCCTGATCAATTCGGTCAAGGACGGATCAACGAGCGCGTTCATGTGGGAATGGTTCACCACCAAACCGTTTGCCGATGCGGGCGAATGTCGTTTCGTACGTGACTCGAATTGACGTCGTTCTTACATGCGTGTAGGCGCGTGCGCGCCCCGACGTGAACTGACGTACGGAACCCTCCCCCCCCTTCCCACTGTATCGTGCGCGCTGTCATCCGAATCGACATACGCGATGCGCATGCACGAACGATCCGGGCCTGTTTATTATAATCAGATCGGCGAAGTGCCGACCCCCTGGCCGTCGTGGCTAATCGCAGCACATCCCACGCGCGCAGCACGATCCGACGTGATCGCATTTCTAGACGGGCTCACAGTGCACGTACGGAAATTCGCTTCGCCTGAGCAACGTGCGGGTCCAAGCGTACAATTTATCCAGCGCACGTTTGGGTATCCGGAGGAAGACGTCAAGGTATGTCGACCGCTCCCCTTCACCGTGGGGCTTTTGGCATGGTGGGGACACGGCTGATCCGGTCTTTTTCTTTTTGGTGTAGGCATGGCTACGGGCTGTCGAGTATCCAAACGACTGCGCAAGCATTCCAGCTCATGTCATCTCTGACACCCTGGCGTGAGTAATAATTAGATGCTGCGGTCATAATAGCACTGACATTCCCACCTGGCCTTCTAGCGTACTCCAGAAGGCATGCGTAATCACGGCTCCTAGTAAGGGAGGATTTGACGTGGCGCAGTTCGTGGACGCTAGCGTCGGCAAGCTTACCTGACTCTGACCTGCAAGTTGCATGCATGGTCGTTGACGTTCCAAATCAGTTTTGTTTATTTACCGGAGAGAGGGGCAGGGAGAAGTCCGTTGTCCTTGTTACAAAAGCGGGAAAATAGTGTCTGCAACAGCAATAAGCAATAACATGAATGTAAAACCGTCTGTGTGAATGAATCAAATATACAGTGAAGTGCGCGTAGAGCAACGTAGTGTCAAGTAGTGCAAGTAGATGTGAAAATGTATACCATCTAAGCGTAAAGAGTTCTATTATGATAGATAAGAGCGAATTGTTTGGATGTTGACAGAATTATCCTTGAGAGATACAGCAGGTTTGACGAGCCTGTGGTCGGAGGGACGGGTGAGCGGACGACGAGAGAAAAGGATGCCACGCACCGAAGCCAGATACGGCCCCCGCCACTCTTTTCTCGTACAAGCTCCCACACAAACAACTCACCTGCGAGTCCAGAAATACAATCAATCAGAGTGTGCCTGCCTTCTTGTGTCCCGTCTGCCTCGAGAACCCACTCGCCTCGCCAACCTTCACCAAGCTCATCGTCGACGTCCATAAAACCCATCCCGACGCGTGCGCGTGCTATCCACATATACCTTTTGACCATCGCCCAACCACCGGGTGAGTGAGGGCTGGGAATACGGGTCGACGTATTTATCAGGGTAGTTTCAGGGACATCCCCACCACCTGGTGGAGCAAACGTAAAGGTAGGGTTCGCGTTAAAAGGCAAGAGGTGGACGTAGTAAAAGGGCGAAGGGAGGCTGAGGGGGTCTGGGAGCAGTGGTGGAGCTGGAGGAGCAAAAGGAGTAAGGGAATTTCCATCGAAGAGTAGCCATGTGTTTCGAGATGTGAACCGTTCCTCGGGAGGTAAGTCAAGGTGAGATTGTGTACTGTCTGGGGTGGAAGGAACATAACCAAAATTACAGACGACGTCGCCAGTCGAGAGGTACTGCCAGAGTCCTCCAGCGTATAATTGTGTTTCACAAGCGGCTATGGCATCAGGAGAGAGGGAATTACAAGGGACGAAGACGCGGAGGACGGGAGCACGAGTCCGTGAGATTGCATAAGAGAGATCATGGGGAGAGCTGGGAATTCGGAAGTCGTGTGGAAATTTTCGGAGAGAATGGGGAGTCGGCGATGAGCTGCCGCTTACCGAGGAGGCGGAGGACATCTCGGCCGAGGATGTGCGTTTGTGTGACCTGACAAAAGGACGGGAAAAGTCCTCCTCGGAGCGGGATGTGGGCCGAGAGTCGGCAAAGGGAGGGATAGGTGGATGTTGTCGGATAACGGCTGAGCGCCTCCAGGCAGCCTCGTAGTACTTGAGTGAGCGCGGTTCTGTGGGGGGCGGCGGGGGGCGAGAAGAGCCAAAAATAGACATTTTCCTCTTGCGTGGTTTAATTTGTGGTTGCGCAGTGGTATCGGCCCGGAATAAGGGGTTGCTTGAGCTTGAGCGCGACCGTGGAGCACTAGATGAACGCCGGGTCCCCAAACTATGAGTGCTGGCATCAGAAGCGAGGGCATCGGAAGCCTCGGATAGATATGAGAGTGGTGCTGGGAAAGTGAGCTCGCGGAGGGCACGAGGCGGAGAGCCGGTAATGGAAGGTGATGGAAAACGAGAGGGCTGGCGAGAGAGGTCGTAGTCAAGGGGTATAGGGAGGGGGGAACTATGAACGAGGGACTGCAATAAAAGGACGAAACGAGAGTGGGCGCTGGCGAGGATAGCTAGCCGAGCTGTTGTTGCTGCGGTGGCAGCATCGCTATGGGATGATTGAGGGTCGTGTGATTTGGAGAAGCTGGCGAGTGCAAGCATAGGGTATTGGTGAAGGGGAACGCGTTGAGAGAGTACTGGGTATTTGGATGAACAAGGAGCGTGCGGGGAGAGCAAAAAATAACGAACATAAGAGGTGGAGGTCGTGGAGAGTGACATCGACGGCCTGCTGGGCGGAGGGATCGCACTGGGTCAAAGCCGTACGATAACCGGGAAGGTAGTGGGAGAGAATGACGTTCCTGATCTCAGGAGAGTCCCAGAGATGCCTGATGCCCGCGCAGGTTGCAAAGAGGGCATGGAGATCGTCCCATACGGCGAACTGGATAAGCTTGTTGAGGATCCGGGGATGGCGTAGAGCGAGTACGGTGTTCCTGTGCATGCGTCGCCATGCCTTTGACTTTGAGAGGGGTGGTGCGGTCCTGGGAGGAGCAACCTTGAGCGACTTTGGTCTCCTTGGGAAATCGAGGACAGGGTTCGGCTTTTTCGGGGTGTGGTCGAGGGGAAGAGGAGGAAGAGGTCTGTCGTCGATGGAGGATGGGATAGAGGAGGAGGAGGAGGATGAAGCGGAAGCGTCTGAATGTGAGAGAGAGGGGACGCTGCTGTCCGCCGAGTAGGGATCCATGCTGAGGAAGGGGAACTTCATCATTCATCTCAATATTAAATCGTATAGACTCATGACTCATTTACACTTGTTTGGCTCATCTCTCTCTTTTCTTTCTTTCCCTCATGGCACAGGTTAGTATATGTACCATCCCCTTTTCTAGCGAATCACTACTAATACACACACAAAGTCTCACACACTCGAGCACGACATCTTCGGTGACGGCTCAGAGCTTTCTTCAGAGGAGGAAGGTCCGTATGTACACCCAATTCTCGCCCTTATCCTCACCGCACCACAGACGTACCCCAGCACCGCCAGCGTGCGAAACCAGCCCCAGTCGAGCAGAATGTCTCCGCCTCTTCCGGGGAATCTAGCGATGCATACGAGAATGAGCAGTCCTCGAAACCAAAGCGCAAAGTCAAGCGCCGCACAGACGATGCGGATGCCCGCCAGACTCGCAAGAAGCGCAAGCGCAAGCAGATAACCGAGGAGGACCTAAACGATCTCCCTCCAGAGAAAGGTTCGTTCTTCCCTCCGTTTCCTTTCTCGATTGCCAAACCTTGCACAGCGAACAAGCTTCGTCTCGACATGCAGTTTGACGCCATACTTAAACCTAAAAAGGGTTCTCGACCAAAGAAGCGCAGAAAGGACGATGAGGAGGCTCTCGATCGCTTCGCAGACGAAGAGGTCTCCCGTCTTCGTGAAGCCATGCTCGGCGCCGCAGCCGACGACGAACAGGCGAACCGCGAGAAGCAACCCGCTACAAATAAGCTCAGACTCCTTCCACAAGTCATGGACGTTCTCCGCAAGTACGCCGCACGCCGCCCCACCCTTCTCGTTCGACGCACGCTAACTATTTCCCACACAGGCAATCCCTCTCACAGTCCATCATGGACAACAACCTTCTCGAGGGGGTCCGGAGATGGCTCGAACCTCTCCCTGACCGCTCTCTTCCAGCTCTCAACATACAACGTGACTTTTTCCCCATCCTAAAAAAGATGGAGTTCATCGACAGCGCCGTTCTCAAGGAATCCGGTCTCGGCCGCATCATTCTATTTTATACAAAGTGCAAACGTGTCCACCCTGAAATACAGCGCATCGCCAACGATCTCGTCTCCACCTGGTCTCGTCCCATTATCAAACGTAGCGCCTCTTATCGTGACCGTGTCATTCCCACTGCACAAGAGGATACTGCCGAACGTGCTAATGAGCGTCTGAATGCCATCCTCGCTCGTGCAAAGGAGGGCGAGAAGAATCGCATCCGAAAGAACGCTGTCATGATACCGCAGAGAGATCTTGGAAACTACACGGTCGCGCCCAAGGCTAACGCTGGCATCATGAGAAGCAACCTGACGGTAGAAAACGATGTCGCACGGAGAAAGATGAACGCAGAGCGCTTGAGGAGTCTTTCCAGAAAAGTATCTACAAAACCATAAATGAATGTCGTTTCAGTAGCATCTATCCTAATACTCTTGTTTGTACCAGTATCATAGGTACTCGACGTTGACGGTCCGGCCCGTCCATCGGTATAATTCGCCGCGTACTGGAATCGAAATCCATATGAAATCTTGCCCTGAGTTTCGGCCATCATGTGGCAGAGTCCCCTTATGACCTCAATTTCTTCTCGTTCTTGTCCAGATCCCGGATGCAAACCAGAGAAAAAGAACCTTACACTGTGGTTGCTGCCAGTGTCGTTCACCAGTCCCTCGACCTGAATAGCCGGCGGGTGTTGCAGCTGTACAGAGAGACAGTGGACAACCATGTACCTCGGGCTGTCACAGACTCGGAGCACAGCCCGAGTGGTCTAGAACATCCACCTGCCCCCTTCCACGGGTCGCAGCTGCCCCACCCTCCACTCCAGCCTATCCGACTCCGTCAACCATCATGATCCGGTCCCTGGATTGGGCGTGCCATCGGGTTATTACTGGTCCTCGACGGCAAGTTCGGTTCTCCGAGGCCCGATTCAAACATTTGTCTACCTCGTGTAAATACAATCCATAAACCCAATCACATCGCGAGCCTATTGCGACAGGCTAAGCCGCACGCATGAAGTTGGTGTCCAGTCAGGAAGCCGCCGCGGTAAAGTCAGGGCCGGTGAGAAATCCTTTTTGACATGTTCGCACTAATGCTGTCCAACTTGCATGTATGTACGAATGACCAGTTGATTCGTTACCGAATAACAATGGCTGTGAGTTGTTATTTTCCGGTTGCAGCCTATCAACACACGCCAGACTAGCTCGGTCTGATATGGCTATGTCAGCGACCCTCTTGTTCCTTACCATCGTCGTGAATGCTACAAATTTTCTATACAGATGGTTACCCCTGCAAGATAAAAATACTCTGACGTCGGAAGCTCCAAATAAACTGAAGGCAAGTTTCCCTGTGGGTGCGTAAGACAAGTGCATTACTTTGATCAGTTTCATTTTCCACAGTCTTTCATGTTCGAGACCTCATCATACTACCCATCCAACCTCTCAGCATCTCCCGTGCGTGCTCTGAGAAGAGGTTGCAGCAGTAGCCGTGGCGTGAACCTTTTAAAGAGGCCCGTTGGTATGAGCCTGACAAGATCAGGTAAGATTAGTGGGCAAGGAAGTGACCGGAAATCTCCGTCCACTACTATGAAAGCATATTAACTTTCCTGATACATAGCGGTGACCATTCCGGATGAGATCATGGCGGCGTCGCAGGTATGCAGACCATAGCACAAGGATGTTCAAAAATTCACAAGTTTCGACACGGATCACTGCGCGGGGTATGTTCCTTACTTTGGGAATTCGTCTCTTTCAGCCTGATGGCCGATGTATGGCGTTTGGGCTTATAGATCGCTCAATCAACTTGATGACTATCGGGTTTCGCCCAAATACGGCTGCAGACGGATCAATCAACAAACCTAGGAGATAAGGAGAGTCCTTAACCCCTGATTAAACGTTGATCGCCGCCGCCGATTAGGTGGCCCTATGACGGTGACCCGCGGAGACGATCATCCTGGCGATAATATGGGGGGCTTCCTGATCAAGCGACCACTTATTGTACTTCCTCGTTCCTTTGGTACCTCGGCTTGAATGCCCCCAACCTCGGTGATAACGGTAACTTGTTTACCGCCGAGTCTGCTTCGCTGTCAATGGTCCGACAGATATGATCTATTATTGATTGATTCTGTGTCGCAATATTGCGACCGGAAGATGTTTCAGGACGATCATATTCGCGCTGACTGATCGCTCGGCGACCTCTCCCGATTTTGTTTCGTCTTTTGGGGAACTCACTTATGCTAGGCAAGGATGCTCCCCTCAGTTCGGATGACCATGTGTAAGGGTCCCCGTCTGCGTTCCCAGTCCGCACTCGCTGACCGATACATTGCAGATCATGGTATGGATCTGACGAAGAAATTATCACGATGCGGTTTGACTCACCTGGAGAGATCTGTGTCGCTAGACAGCAGCCTGTCCTACAATGCATACTCGAGAGGAACTATTCGAGATATAGTAATACGCTATCGCAGTGGTTCAACTAGCAAGCTTTGCGAATCCAACTCGTGGTGGCTCGCTACCGAAATCGAACACGGTATAGAACAACTGGAGGAAGATGGCCCCGACCTCCCAGAAATCTGGAGCTAGTCGGGTTCAGCAGTCAGCATGGGGATCTGAGAGTGCAAGAGGAAATGCTGAATGGGATGATCTCACGATTATCCTCAGGAGCCACGATCCCGCTGAAACATTCGCTCGAGCCGGACTGAACCTGTCCCTGCTTGAGGACGTTGGCAGGGATTGTATACGGCTGTCCACCAATGGTAAGAGTCACGGAGGGAAAAGAACCGCATGGGACTAGTACAGGGAGCCAATCAAAGGTTTGAAGTACCAAATTCGATCATAACTCACAGGTGTAGTAACCATGGTCGAAGGCCTGACCACCATGCGCCTGGTGCAGGGTCAGAACTCGCGAGGGATCACCAACAATGAAGTTGGCACCAGTGTCGATGATAGCGGGTACATCCAGCAGAACTATCTTGTCATTAACTTTGATGTTATCTATCTTCAGCTGCCAGAAACTCTGAAAGGGCAATCTAAGTATGCATCCGTTACCACATGGAGTCTACGCTCACCGGAACTGTTACAGGAGTAAAGGTGAGACTGCTCTCAATGTAAAGTGCCTTGTTCGTTCCACCGACGTACAGCTCGCCTCCAGAAGCAGTGAGCTTGAATGAAAACATCGCTTGAGACAGCTTTCCTTCACTGAAGAGCGTGTGAAACAGGGGGCTTCGAGCATGATAATCTGAGAGAGACGGGAAAGCCAATCCCAATAAACCATCTGAAGGAAACTCAGATATTGCCATTTCAGAAGAGTATGTTGTTGCGACACCGATGGTCTGTATGTCGGCCTACTCATCGGTCAGGAGTCATCATGTTCGCAAACAGTAAAGACGTACGGTGAAACCAGCAATGGTCACACTGTCCGTGTATTGTTTACCTGTGACAGCCGCACCATCCTCGAATTCTATCCTAAACCTTTTATCGAGGGCCGTGGCGGTCGAGGACGAGGCAGGATCCCAGAGGTTAGGATGGCTTCTGCAGTTCTCATCACCGGTTGATGCTGGAACAATGAGGTCGCTGGGTCGAATAAGAAGAGAGAGTGGATAGCACCGACGAGAAACACTTGCCTAGAACCGGTGTCGAACTGGACTTTTAGAAAGTGGCGAAGAGCGTGAATGGGTGTCACGAATGCACAGAAAAACTCACCAGTGAGGGATTTGGCAGGAGAGCCGATCGAAATGATCCCATACCACATTCCATGCTCGTGGTGTGTCAAACCAACGCCAGCTCCACTACTCCGAGTCTGTGGGGACCCTTCCCGTTTCACAGCAGAAGGCTGCGGCGTTCCCGTGTTCCTTTCGAAACTTTTCCCGCCACGAATGAGCTTGGTGAAACAAACGTGAGCAAAAACGATGCCTGAGAACATCCCTGTGAGGTGGATACACGCACTATGTCAGAATTATTCAGTAAAGAAAAATGTTTGGTGAGCGGTATGGCTATGCCACTACTACGTTCCCCCCTAGGATCTCGGTTAGGTGTTGGGGCGGCCAAAACAGCCACTGTGACTGCAATGCCAGTTGTGATGACCTTGAGAAGCATTGAGTGAAAAAAGTGGAGGAGCAAGAAATATTATCAAACTGAAATGTGTGGGATGCATCACATCCAGGAGATAACAAGGATCAGCTGATGCATGTATCAATTGGATCATCAACGTCAGGGTGACTGTCTATAATGTTTGTGGTCACGCAAACCGTCGATAACACGCAGCCACCTACATCTTAAAGCCGACAGCCCAGAATTCTTCCTGGAAGTGGGTAGCAAGGAATGGAAATGGAGTTGGCACGTTCTATTTCGGAATCATGATTAAAGGGCGATGCAAACCTGTGGCAATCGTGCTTTAAGTGGAACTGTTTACTCCCCCATATCCGATGATAACTTACTACGAACGTCCGGGACGACACCGTATTACTGGAGGCCGGCTCAGATAGGGTAGCTAGTGCCACACATAGCGAGATCTGTGGTTTTGAAGGGAAAGGGATTACTACTTTAGTGAATGAAATTATAATAATTGATTGATTACGTAACTAGGATTGTCCTATTGGCTACACACGTTCAACTTACATGTGGCTATGTAGTATTCATTCATTTTTTTTGGACACGCGCGTCGCGCAATATATCATTGTGTAGCCTCAACCGGCTAACAGCCTGCAGGCTAGTTCTACACAAAACGCTAAGGCGGTAGCCGAGGCTACTGGTCCGAGGAAATGCACTTACGCACGCTCCACCGATGCTGTGGGCAGTGTGGGGCTCTGTGAGCTGTCTCTGAGTCGGTAAGTAGTGTTCATTCTAACTTCATAATGCCAAGAATGCTTTTTGCCCACCTCAAATTGCTCACTTCCTCCATGGTCACATTATTCTCGTCGCACAGTCCTTCCCATCCATACCGTGACATTGGATCTCACAGCGGCGGCGGGGGTCCAGCCTGAGTGTTGCCGCTTGGCGGAGGGCTCTGACGGACCAAGGCCTGGTCCGAGCAGGTCCGAGCCGAATCATAGTAGCAACACTATCACAGCCCCAGTGCCACTGCAGGTCTTCAGCCTATTGAGGTTTCCCTCGTCGTCTGGCTTGATTATACTTACCGGGCTCATTACAGTGTACGCGGTAACTTATGTAATCCCGACAACATGGCAATCAGCATTCATTGGTGTTAGAAAGGCATGGCGACGAAACTAGCCACCGCAGCTGCACTGCAAATGCCCAGTCCAAGCATCACGAAGTGAATCAGAAGTTGTTGATCCGGCACTCGCATCCAACGGAAGATATGCGGGTACAGCCGCGCGGATCTCCCTTGGGTATATAGGATCATATCGGTGGTAGTCAGCCACTTCCCTTCATCAATTCTCCCCTGTCTGACCCGTCTGTGTTGGAAATGAAGTTGCAGAGTCTCGCGATACTCGCTGCGTCCATCCCATATGCACTGGGGTTTCCTCACCTAGTTAACTTCCCAGAGCATCGTTCCTTGGCAGGCTTATCAAGAGAAGAGGTTCGGGCTGTAGCAAGAACATTTTCTAGCACGCCCGGTGCACAACCGCTCCCGCCTGCCATCAACGATACGTCTGCCAGATTGGTCTATGACAAGGACCACCCATTCGTGCCTGATCAACCCGGCGACATTCGTGGTCCATGCCCAGGACTGAACACATTGGCGTCTCATGGAGTAAGTGATCTAGGATCACGTCGACCTGTTTGCTCACGTATATGAAAGTATCTCAAACATTCTGGTGTGG
>JBBPPX010000412.1:0-19816 GCA_038092235.1 Leccinum boreale | reverse complement strand
TCTATCATCGAGATCGACCTGTTTAGATCCGCGAGGTCCCCGAGACGTTTAAAGCGACTCCATAATGAGTTCCCGAGGTTGTTCAACCGACTTAGCTTGTCTGGATGGCCGTCGGGTGTCAGACAGATGGCTCCCTCTATCATCGAGATCGACCTGTTTAGATCCGCGAGGTCCCCGAGACGTTTAAAGCGACTCCATAATGAGTTCCCGAGGTTGTTCAACCGACTTAGCTTGTCTGGATGGCCGTCGGGTGTCAGACAGACAGCCTCCTCAAACATCGAGATCGACCTATTTAGATCTACGAGGTTCCCGAGATGCTTGAGATCCCGAGGTTGTTCAACCAACTTGGCTTGTCTGGATGGCCGTCGGGTGTCAGACAGACAGCCTCGTCTTTCATCGAGATCGACCTATTTAGATCCGCGAGGTCCCCGAGATGCTCAAAGCGACTCAATAATGAGTTCCCGAGGTTGTTCAAGCAAGCCGGCTTGTCTGGATGGCCGTCGGGTGACAGGCAGACAGCCTCTTCAAACATCGAGATCGACCTATTTAGATCCGCGAGGTCCCCGAGACGCTCAAAGCGACTCAATAATGAGTTCCCGAGGTTGTTCAACCGACTTGGCTTGTCTGGATGGCCGTCGGGTGACAGACAGACAGCCTCCTCTTTCATCGAGATCGACCTGTTTAGATCCGCCAGGTCCCCGAGACGCTCAAAGCGACTCAATATTGAGGTCCCGAGGTTGTTCAAGCAAGTCGGCTTGTCTGGATGGCCGTCGGGTGTCAGACAGACAGCCTCCTCAAACATCGGGATCGACCTATTTAGATCCGCGAGGTCCCCGAGATGCTCAAAGCGACTCAATATTGAGTTCCCGAGGTTGTTCAACCGACCTGGCTTGTCTGGATGGCCGTCGGGTGTCAGACAGACAGCCTCCTCAAACATCGAGATCGACCTATTTAGATCCGCGAGGTCCCCGACAGTCTCCTCTTTCATCGAGATCGACCTGTTGAGATCTGCGAGGTCCCCGAGATGCTCAAAGCGACTCAGTAATGAGATCCCGAGGTTGTTCAACCGACCTGGCTTGTCTGGATGGCTGTCGGGTGTCAGATAGACAGCTCCCTCTATCATCAAAATCGACCTGTTTAGATCCGCGAGGTCCCCGAGACGCTTAAAGCGACTGTATAATGAGGTCCCGAGGTTGTTCAACCGACTTGGCTTGTCTGGATGGCCGTCGGGTGTCAGACAGACAGCCTCCTCAAACATCGAGATTGACCTGTTTAGATCCGCGAGGTCCCCGAGATGCTCAAAGCGACTCGATAACGAGTTCCCGAGGTTGTCCAGCAGGGACGGGATGTCCATGCTAGGATGGTCAGAATGACTATAGCCTCGCCAAAGATCCACGGCAGACTCGAGCATCCAAATTCCCTCGTGTATATCAGCAAGCACCCCATTGCGTGCGAACCGCTCAGATAACAGCACCCCAAGGCGAAAGATGAGTGTAGGTCGGTCAGGATTCCGGTCTGACATGTTCTGTAGCAGGTTCCGCGTCTGATGTATGACATCATCGCCATTTTCTTGCTCCGCCGGTAACGATCCACCGTCTCCTGCCTCCACCAATGCTGAAGTCTTGACCATTTGCAATGCGAACAGCCCTGCTCGGTGTGCATAACTTCCTGCCGCCGAGACCTCTACCACTCCTGCCAGTAAATCCTTTGCTTCTTCCCCGTCGAACTCGATCCCTCGCCTCTGGAAGCGCCCAAGTAGCGCAAGACCAAGTTCCAGTACCGTTGTGCCATGATCCGGATGATTTGTGCTCCGAAGTCGTAGAGCATCCCGATACAATCCAATTGGCACATCTAGGTCAAGGTACCGATTGTTGACCTGGCAGTCGATGAACTTGGCATTGGCCAAGTTGAACAGAACAGCTGAACGATTAAGGTCATCTATTGGGCAAATCTCCTGGATACGCTGGAAAGTCTGGACGGCTGCGTCTAGATCCATTTGGTCTTGTCGCTGGCGGTAACGCAGGACAGTACGATGGCCCTCGTCGGTCAGCTGTTCCAGCGCGTTCATTTCGCGAGACTCCGGTAGCTGTTGCCGTCAGTTCAGAAAATGACTACAGCGCCATGAATAATCTGCTTACCTCGAGTTTTGGACAAGATTCACTCGTACGACAAATGCGTCGCTCCGTGATGATGCGAAGGGACGAACACGATGGTAATATATCATCCTTCTGCGCTGTAAAGTCGGTGACTACGAGGGGATGTCAAAGAGTGTGTGGTACACAAAGGAGTTGCTCACACTGAAGTTGTTCATTCTGGAATACTTTTCCTACAGTACTCTTGAATCGACGGAGCAATTCTCCGTTTCCTAGCCTCTGTCCAAGCTCGAACGATGCATAGACACTGAATGAAATAGAAGATGATCTATCTGATGGCCTTTGGCAGCCATTGAATGAAAGGAGCAAAGATTCGGCAAGTGATGACGCACAAGAGGATTTCTTCATTCCATTCTACGGCGTCCTTCGCTGTCGACACGGGTTTGTTGGATGTTTGCAAGGTCCTTCCATCGACTTCTACAATGACATGAAAGCCTGCTGGCATGCGACGGAGACCGGATGCAACATTCGTGGCACGTATGACTGAACATGTGTGTTTTGATGTCTCCAGTATGCCAGCGCGAGATTGCTACGCACGTGTTACAAAGAAATGTTCGCATTCGTTGGTAGGTGATGAATGCGATTCCGAGTCGTGTAATGACTTTTGTCCTTGAGGTGGTGGTTGGAGAAGAAAGGGCGGGCTAGAAGATTGGTTGTCTTGATTCATGAGTGGGAAGTGAACAGTGGGCTAGTTCTGAGTGACGGGGGTTCTGCAGCAGTAGGTTTATATCAAGTTGCAGTGCACATTTCTGATAGAATGAACGAGGTCCACCGCCAGAACTGCACCTTCCGAACATGATGCATGATGCAATGGTGGGTGAGATTTTGAAACCACATTCGGACAAGCAACACAAGCGAGAAGGCACCGCCGCGGCCACCACCCCTTGCAAGTACCCACCCACCACACCCTGCCTCAGAAATTCTGTCTCCCATTCCGGCTCCTCGCAGCTTACCTCCCTGCCAGGGCCCGGACCGCGGGATCCCGACTTTCGGGTACACGCACCTGCGAGGTGTTCCCACCCTCGCAGCTCATTGTACTCGTCGCAACCACCGCTAGTCTTGTCCTCTTCCACAACGTTCTCTTCATCTCATTTCTTGTTCTCCTTCTTTTCTTACCAGACCATGTTGATGAATCAGATTCTCGACTCGTCCAATCCGCCGTACCGCCTAGACGAACTCTCGCATCCACTCAAATCGGGACGGACGGACATTCCAGAGGGTACTGTATCCCACCCCTTGATTTATACTTACTGCCATCATTTCGCGCGATCCTTTTCCGTTTATACTTATCCTAGGGCCTCGCGCTCCCACGCTTCGGACTCGCACACGCGTAAACCAGTGTCTGTAGCAATCAGACCGCCAGGCTATCACTGTGGGAAGGACCCGCGTCAGGGTTCTGTCTCTTTAACAACGTCGCCGTTGGCGCTGCACACGTTACATCATACGCAGGCACACCACTGGTGACACGCACTATGTAGGGGGTACCTTGCACTCCCTCGCTCGCGACGCTCGGCCACCCTCACAAGTCTCGTTGCCCCCTTACTCGTGACACGTGCATGTGCACGCTTGCACGCCCGGATGCCATCGTCATCGTCACCATCATCATCAATGTATTTATTTCTCCCTTCAGTTATGACCTAGTTACATTTTGTCTATGTATACCCACAATGAAATTGCCCCTGCACACACGCCCTCGGAACAACTCACAGTACAACAGTTAGGTGTGATTGAGCCTTGAATGTTTTTTACAGCACTTTTGTCCACACTAACTTACTTATTATCATTGTTAGAATGACGGCAGTGCAGCCAGTCGTTCTCCTAGACAGAACGATGCGAATAATCGAGTTTCTTTATCCGAGTGATCTGATCTGATATCATGGTAGCGTTAGTGTGCTCTCCAGATTCCTACAGCGACAACAGCCACGTCATAATCAATTTATTGCAGCCAGATCAAGGCTCACCATACGCTTCTGAACGTACTGGTACGGCGTCTCTACAATCTGGTTCCTGCCTTAGTTGCCTCACGTTGGATCTACGATCCAGGCAGCCAGTCTGGAACAAACAACACTGATCCTCGATAATTTAGATTGTGTTTAGTAGAAAAAAGCCAAGACCAACTCCAGAACGGGAAAGCTTGATAACGAGCGCTTTCTCGGCTGTTATTACCGGAACGGAGGCCTTGAGGAATTTATAACTAGCACGTGTTCGATGAGCAGAGCACATTTTGACTGGCTATGGAAGGTCCAAGTTGTGAGTGCGGCGGCAACCATTGGAGGGTGGCTGTGCAACTTCAATCGCTTGGTCGTAGTACCACTGGCAGTTGGTCCCGGTCAGAGTGACCTCGAACGTGTAAGTGACAAGGATAGGGAACCCAACTCGGTCGTTCCCTGTGTCTGTCGTTTTTGTTCGTAATGATAACTGTGCATTGCATATTCGAGGGGAAGCGGTAGCGTCTACATCTCGGCTGGATCTGAACGTATAGAAGGGTTTGAGTTGGGTGATAAAATTGGAATTTGAACATCTAAACTCAATGAGCGGCGAAAGGAGACCGACTGGCACTTCACACCACGACCTCATGATGGCTTATCGCAAGAGTCACATCAGATCTTCAGACGCCATCGTGAACAATGATGCAAGTAATAGACACAATTCGATTCTCCTCGACTTCTTCTCTTTAACCCTACGTGCTCGATCAAAAAGAATTTGAACAAAAAGGATACAGCATGGAGAGCAAGAGGAAAAAAAAGTCCAGTGGGCATAGGTACATAGAGTGGATGACGACAAAAAAGAGATGATAGCAGGATAAGATACGTTCACACACGGAAGGGCCTCACCGCCGCCGGCGTCGGACGCCCCTTTGGTCTTGGTCGATTTAGGCGCAAACCGTCTGCAGAGCTGTACCAATTCATCAGTTCATGCCATTGCTAGAGCGAGAAAATCCTCACGTCGCGATGGTCCCTTGTGAGACGTTCACTAAAGGCGGGGCTCTGATGCTGGTGTTGTTCTCCTTATTCTCCGTATTGGTTCGACCGGTGCTCTTCTTCGTCCATCCTGACGTTGTCCGTTTTGCTACCGATCCAAGACGAGGCCGGGGTGGCAATCCGAAAACACGCTCAGGCTTGTATGGAGATACGATGTACTTCTTGGCATCCACAGACATTGTCGACGGTACATTGGGATTGATCGTGATCTGCTGCAGTGCGTTGGAGAGCGATGAGGTGTGACGAGGTAGGTCATCATCATTGGATGTGATAAGAGACGCAGTCACCGCGGCTCGCAAATGTTCCGTGCTGGGAGAAGACGTGAAAGAAGTCTTGACGGCTCGAGGGTATGGTGAGGGTCGACTGTTGACGCGCGATCGCGTCCGCCGAGGTCGAAGTTCAGATGGAAGAGGACCGTAGTTCTGCAGCGAATGCTCTAGCATCGTTTGCATTGCAGACCGATGATGCGGAGGTTCGAAAGCTAGTGGAGTGATCGTTGTCAAGACCAAAGAATGAATGACGAGTGGACAACTCACATTGAAGAGCAAAAACAGAAAACGGGGTATCTAGCCACGTACGCTTACTTTCCGTAACTGTGTTCTCCGCCTCATCCCGGAGAGCGTAGTATCTTCGGAGCGCGGTGATCCCTTGCTCGTCATCCCACAGAGAGAACGAATCCACGGACGACGTCTCCGGATCTACGACATACACTTGAAGCGGATCCATCAGTTTCGTCGCAAGAGGCGTGTTAGCAGCTGAGCCTGGGACCGAGTCTACGGGAGCAGGAGAACTCGTAGGCGGGAGCGTCGACGTGAATTCCTCTTGGATCGTCTCGTAAATGGAAGTGCGTGACGCCCGAGCTTGGGATATACGGTGATGATGACCGTGACCGCGACCATAAGGACGAGCACGCTCAAAGGAAGCGTTGGGCGACGCGTGCGAAGTGCTTGAAAGCAGAGCATTAAGTTGTGAGAGATCAATGCTGGATAACGATCCCTCGGAAATGGAAGAGTAACCATCCGAAATGGAAAGCGGGGGAGTGTCTGCCCCTGATGTCGACGTACATGTACTTGACCGAGAGCGGTTTACGGGGCTAGGGCGAGTGAAAACAGGCATCCGGACTACAATACACAATCAGTACCGTATGACACGGGTCTCAGAGGACTTACATGATGCCGAGAGATCCTCACCGTCTCCCACCAAGACCGTGTTCTCGAGGCTCTCGCGCTCGAGAAGACCATGCCTTGAGCGAATCATGCGCTCGTCACCGAATTGGACAGAGTTCGTGGTAGAGGCGATTGACGGCTTCGTCTCAATCACGCGCGAAAGTTTGGGAGACTCGTGATCCTCCGGGTGAGCGTTCTTGATACGGCTAAAGACCGTCTCCGGGGGGTTAGCAAAGATGTTCTTGCGCCGCTCTGCTTCGAGCTGGATGCACGGTGAAGAACCGATCATGGACGTCACGGAACGTCGCCGTACATGACCACCGCCCAGCATCTGATGGTGGGTCAGACGAGCAGACAAACAAAAATATGGCAACTTACACTGATCATTGTATCATCTTCCTTGGGCGGGCTATGTACGCTCGGGATGCTCAAACTCGAAATCGGGCGATAACGAGGAAGCTTCGCTGCACCACCCGAGTCTTGTTCGAAGAACGTCGAATCGGTCGAGCCCGTCGAGCAAACAGAGATCCGATTACCAATCTTCTCGAATAGCGAATCGGTATTCTGAGACTCGTACTGAGCATCCATGATAGAATCGTATGACATCCGCTTGTCGTACTCCTTCGAGTGGACTGGTTCTTCGGGTATGCTGCCAGAGAGGCTAGGGCCAGGTGAGGCGGAGATAGATGCCAAGGGTGCGGTACGCTCCAGAGCAGATTCGAGCATCTTGTCCCCAAGATCAGGTCGACAGATGTTGGTTGTCGAGAGATCGCTGAGCAATGATTCAGCGGAAATGTTTCGGCGGTGGTGAGCCCAGGAGAAGCGTCGACAATTGGCGTATGACTGTGCAATGCTGTTGATACTCGTGTTCGAATCGCGGCGGCGGTTATAAGTAGAGTTGCGGTTGAAGAGACTAACAGGAGGACCGATGGACATCCCGGACTCGGGTCTGCGGGAGCTGCGGCTGTAGGGATGGATAGCAGAGCTGCGGAAGTAGAAGCTCGAGGCATCACTGTCAACTCTACGACGATGTGGTTGCCTGTGGAGGAAAGCGAAGGTATCGTCAACGGTGGTCGACATGGTGAACGAGAAATTGTCCGACGAAGGCCTCCCGCGTAAGCTTGGCAAGGGAAGCATCGAGCCGTAGTCAAAGGGATCCGCTGAACCGCCATGTAGAACGTTGCCATATGATGATACCGAAGCGATACTGTAGATCGATGCATGTTTCCGACGGCGCCTATCAGACTTGGGGCCAGGCGGGAGATAAAACCCAGGACGACTATCACTGAATTCGAACCCTCGTCGCACCTCTGCGAACGAATCAAACCCTGCAAAGCTCAACCCGGAATGGTTACGACGATGGCCTGTGCTAAGATAGGAATTCCGAGCAGCGTCCAGCGTCTCACGCTTCGCGCCGGAATCTGAATCGACTCGGGGTCGAGAACCTTCAGATGGAGACTCAATAGCGATCGCGTTTGCAAGGATCGACTTCGTCAGAGAGCTCTCGTTGTCTGCAAGCGACGTCATAGCAAGAGATCTCGCAATTTCGGGGGGCGGTATGATGTCTGAGAGTGTGAGTGGCGAAGTATCTTTCTTGCTTGACGACGAAGGCTTTCCACTGAATTTGAAGTCGCGATCGAGTTGTCCGTTCGATTTTTGAGTAGGAACAGCTGTGGGATTTCGCGAGACGTGAGGCGCCATGATGTCAAGTAACTCCTCGTCCGATGCAGTGGTGGCATAACTATCCGATTCCGGGAGCAACGACGGCTCCGCGTTGGCGTTAATAAGGAACTCTTCCGGCGACAGTTCGCGCGACTCGTAGTCGGTCGGAAGATGGAATGAGCTTTCGCCGACCCGTGACAACTCATCCTGCAACGTATTGAGTTTGGGAACGGGAGGTAGGTCACTGAAGTCATAACGGAGGTCGACCTTTGCGGGAGTTCGGAACGCGGTCTCGAGCTGCTCGATGAAGCTGTGACGATCGGATGCACCAGACTCGTGGAGTTTTTGCAACTCGCCAGTGAAATCGAAGGACTTTTTGGTGTCATCTTCTGACAATGTCCCAGCCTCCTCGATGTCAACCTGGTGGTCGTCGTCGATCACAGTCGCTCGAAAGATGGGAACTTCGGCCAACGAGCTCTTTCGAGACAGAGTGTCCAGCATGGGTAGAGGCATGTCTGGCGGCAAACCTGGAGAAGGTGGTTTAAACGAAAGGGTATCATCTCCTTCTTGATCCGAATTCGATAAGATGACCTGTAACTCGTCGGGGATATCAGAATCCGGATCGCTACCGTCGTCTTGCTCGGTAATGCTGCCTACGGAGTAACCCATGGTACCGGCTAGTCCGAGATTGCGACGAACCTCGGGCGAGATAGGCAGGTTGTCACCGCCAAGCGTCGCCCGAGGGACCAGGGCAGACCTCTTGCGGGAAGGACCCTGAGCCTTCTTGAACACCGGCGAGGTAGTGAAACTGCTTCGAGACTCAGACTTGGAATGACCCGAGCCAAACGTCAGCGTCGACGGGGAGCGATCGCTCGTGCCGATCACGAAGGGCGAGATACCCGACGAGGTGCCTACAACTGTCTTTGATATGGGGAGACGAGTGGTCGCAGGGCGAAGCGCTTTGAAGACGGGCGATGGTTCTACAGCTGGCGCGGGAGTGTGCGTTCGCCTATGGGTTCGGACAGTCGCCATGCTATCCTGAGCTTTGACCCTAATTGTACTGGGAGAAGGCTTCGAGGGGGAGATACTTGCGTTAAGCGTAGACCACGGGGCGATGTTTTGTCCGAGATGCACACCGGTACTCCTCGAGCACGATTGAGCGTAAGGCCGGAGAGAAGCCAAGGACTTTTTTTTGCCTCGTAACCCCTGTAGTGGACTATCGACCGGGACCAGTCTTTGGGACGACGAATTCGGGGAAGGCTTCAGCAAAAAGGCGGAACGCTGGGTCATTGGCGACATCTTGACACTGCCTGGAGTCGCCTCGAGATCAAGTCTGTTAATTAACTGGGCCAAGTCGTTCGTCGCGGCGTCCAACATTGATATGACCGCGTTGTCTGAGCAACTTCAATTATATTTTACATATGTCAAGCATAAGCATGAGACCTCACCGTCATCCGCTTCGTAAGTTGCTTTGGATCGACTCTGGCCAAAGGGGTACTCTGATACTGGTCGGTGCATACGCTTCACGGGTATTTCGACCGGCGGATCCCTTACTTGGGCTTCATGACCTTCGTGTCTGTCCTCGCTGGCTGCTTCGATCCTAAGAACAGGCGTCAACTGTGGCTGTTCCGCCTCATCTCCCTTGCGCTCCGATAAGGCTCCTGGGAAAATCGCGCCAAGTGGGGTCCTCCTTCGGTCATACGACTTCCGGGCAGAGTCCTTCTCGCTCTTGGCACTCTTGAACTTCTTGCTCTTCTGCTTCTCCTTGCCGTCGGTCTCTTTCTCCTTCACTCTACTCCTGTCCTCCTTGTCCTTTCGGCAGATTTCCTTAACTGTCTTCAAGCCCGCCTCGTCCCATTTGACGGAGGTTGCTCCTGAGCTGCCCGACGATTCTCGAGATTTAGTCGACATCGGACGGAGCGAAGACACCGTAGACATTGTCGAACCGAGCCGTGCCCGTGCAAGTATACCACCACCCAGAAGATTCACGGAGTCTGCCGACGAACGACGATTTGCGGCGTCGGCCGCGACAATCGACGACGCTGTCGATCCATTGCGACTGGAAGGGAGCCGCATCGTTGAAGGTAACCCGAGCCCTAAAATGCTCGCCCTCTTCTTCCCTAGTGATTTCAATCCATGTTTGGAGCCAACGGGGCTCGTGCTCAATGTGCCCGCTTCAAAGCTGCTGCCCGAGTAGCGTATTGTTTCCTTTGCCTTCTCCTTCTCCTTTTGCTTCTCCTTCTCCTTTTGCTTCTCCTTCTCCTTTTGCTTCTCCTTCTCCTTCTCCTTCTCCTTTTTCTTCTTCTTCTTCTTCCCGTCGGACTCCTTATCTTTGATAGGCGCAGCGGCAGCGGTAATCGAGTCAGGATTAGGAATATTCTTGAGTTGAGCCCAGCTACCAATACGGGCAAGGGAACGGACAGAGCGCATCGCCCTGAGAGCAACGGAACCCTTGCCACTGTTTGTTCCCGGTGCAAATGTTGCCGACGGAGGAGTGGGAACGCGCAAATTTTCCACAGCAGGCTTGGAATGCTCTGCACAAGTGGGATGCTCCAGCAGAGCCCCCGAACCCAACGAATTAAATCGTGCACGAGCGTCGACGGGCTGCTCAACTGGTTCAGGAGCTAAGGGATTGTTCAGTACGGCAATCCCGCACTCAAAGGGAGCGACTCACATTCGGCACGGTGCTTGTCCTTCCTCCCGCGCGCGATACTCCACCACTTCTGATTCTCATCAACCTTGGTCTTCAGCAAACTCTCCTTCTTTCCCCCCTTCCCCCTTTTCTCGTCTGGTATCGAGATGGACGGAACGTTTGTCACTTCCCCCAACGTTCCCCATTGCATCCCGTCCAGCGCCATACGGGATTTCTTCTTCTTCACCATCAAAATCTCTCCAATGTCGGGGTCGTTGGTCGGATCCACGTAAATCTCGAACCCGTTTCCCCCGTTGTTGACGGATGCGCCGCCGACACGTCGAACTACATCCGAAAAGTCCTCTTCGCGAGCTCTCGCCGACGACCCGAGGAGACTGAGCTTCGACTTCTTGGGAACGAGACGCTTCCGTGAAGCCCCTCCACTCTTGAGAGGCTTTGGTGCGATTGAAACATGGGACGCCTCGGACGTTGTCCATGGCGCGGCTTGGCTAGGCTCATTCTGCGAGTGGGATTCGCAAGGAGTGGCGGTGGTCAAGCGGATGGTTGGAATGTGTGATTGGGGTTTAGGTGTAGTGAGCGGGGATGGGGTCCGTGAGCGAACGGTATCCGTCGTAGATCGTGAAAGCAGTTGCAAGGGCATTAGTCAATAAAGAAAGATGGAGCAGTCGTCAATCGTGAAAGTGTTATGGAACAAGAAAGCGTTATCGAACGTGATTAAGCAGTAGATGGAAGAGTGGATATATGCGCGGTCGTTAGCTTGAGATATTGATCGTGAGTTCAATCGCGAGTGTTTCGTGAGCGTTATTTCCTTGAATAATTCTGATGTCGGTCAGTGAATGAGCCACACTCAGAAATAGAAAATACGGACCGGAAGAGAACGACTTACGGTCGTTAACGACAAGGCTTGCAAAGACTTGCAAGCTCTTGATCTCGTCGGGGAAGAGAAAGAGTTGCAACTCGAACTTGTTTGGCTTTGTAGATGCACGCGTAAATAACGCGTAAACAAACCTCGTCACGGGACCAACTCTCATTTGAACATTGTCACGTAAATTATTCCACTCATCAAAAATTACAACATCTTGTACACTATCGTGAGTCATCAGGTCCAAACGAAACGAGCGACACTGTCCCAGGTGCAAACAAGCAAGCCAGTCGTTAAATAAATACTGTCGCAATTAAAGAATAAATCGAAGGTGAGTATCCTATAAATGTTTCCGTCATTAAAAAGCCCACAGACGCATCCACAGAATACCCACAATGTAATGTCCGCTCGACAGCTGTGCTTTCTGCTGAAAACGCGGCTGTACGATACCGCGAATAGATAGCAACAACTCCAAATAGCTCTGCGCTGGTTTCCGAGCTGCGAAGCACGGTCAAAATACGTCGCTCATTCATGCGCAATACTTACTCAGTGCCGTTAAGAATGCCTGATATCAATTCACATCAGGACACTTGCAGATCAGAGAGTCATAGAAAAGTCACTTACATGACTCATGGCACCAACGGCCATCCCTCCTAGAGTAGCGTCCGCACTCGTCTGATCATCCCTACATGCTGCGAATGATATCACGTCTGCCGAGCTCATTTTTGACGCTCGTAAACGCTCAGACAGATGAGTATCCTTTAGCGTTCCATCGTGGTGGTACTGTCAAAGAGGAGGTCAGGCATTTCCATAATAACGCCAAACTTGCACCGTACCATGAATGGCAAATCTAATCAACGATGACGATCAGTCACAGTTTCGCGCACGAGGTCCATTGTACTCACCAAGGGTCGTCCCGGAGTGGCATGACTAAAAGCTTATCAGCACGGAGAAGAGAACCTCTTCGCAGAGAATATGCCTTACGTCAAATATGGCCTGCGATGACATCACTTAATGATAATTCCAGCACCCAAGAACACGTAGAATCTCACCGTCAGGCGGCACCCGCGTGGAAGGGGCCTCACCTTGTCATGTAAAATCAGTGGACAGCTCATCGTTCAAAAGAATCTTGCAAACCAAAAGTTGGTTCAATTCCTATCTGGCTGTTATTATCAAATGCGAGATTCAAGACCTTCGGACTTACGTCATCTACGATGATGCCAGCTTTCTTGTAATCCACTGGGTATATCACTAAAACAAGGTAACTTCGACTGACAACTTTAATTATGGAAGCGCAATCGACTCACCCTCGTCATAACCGTCCGTCTCACCTCCGCCTGAATCGGGAATCTGGCCTCCGTGGCCGGAATCTAGATATAAAAAAATATGACATACCGAACAATGAACGAGAGCAACGAAAACATTACACACAATGAAAAAACAACGAATCATGGGGTTGAGCATCCTTTACGAGCCATTTCATGGCGTCAATCATATTCCGCCGTGTGGGTATCTGTCGAGGATTCGTCGTGTCATCCATCAACATGACAATGTCACCATCCCTGAAGCCCCATTGGCCTAAGCGCAGACACGGGTCAACACATGTCGCAGGATGGACTAGGACGGTGAAAGAACCCACGGGTAAGGAAGAGCCTCATATTCTTGGCATCACTGATGCACCCGTGCAGCGCCCGCTTCTGACCAATGTAGTTGATTCCGATCTGCACACCAACCGAGTGAACGATCGTACCAACCCGCATCGCATCGATATCATCAATCACTCACACACAGAGCCTTCTTCCGTCCAGTACACCTCGAATATTTATGTCCACGCCCACTGTTCGCACGGGCTCGTTGTTGAGGCTGCGGTTGACTGAAATTAATGACCCCGGGTCCGGCAGCATTTCCTGCAGATGACGCTCGGCGACGGTGTCCCTGAACAGCAGTCGCGGGCAGTTGCCGAGAAGTCGAAGCGGTGGGATATATTTGCACTAGTTGTGGTGCGTGAGAACTCTGTGCAGATGTCTGTCGCGACCTCTGGTCCACGTAATGCACATGGCGGGATGGCGCTGCAGATACAGCATGCGAATGATTCCCCTTTCTTGTCAAGCGGTTGTGATGGTTCGCATGCTGCTGTGAAAGGGTGTTGATTGGGATGACTCGCGGAGTTGGCGCTTGGGGTGGTGGTGCAGGAATCCAACGATTATGAGGTGGGCCTGGCGCGAGGACTTGTGGAATGATAGTGGAACGGGGGAAAGTGTGGTAGTACGCACTGAAATACGGGATATGAAGACCGTCCCGCTTTCAGTCGAAGGTCCCACTTACTTGTTACTATGAGATCCGGTGTTCAGCGACATGCTTGAGCACAAAAGAAACAGGAGACTTACTACGGAGCGGGCCTCCTTGGTGGAGGGGCAGGGGCGAATGGTGCTGGATACGTGGGTGCTGCTTTCCTGTATACGAGTGAGATCGTGTGGGAGAAGATAGAAGAAACGCATCAACCTCATCTGCGGTGGAGCCCCGGGGCTATTTCTGGATGGTCATAAAACGAATTTACATCTCGGTTGCGAAGAACGCACTTTGGGGGTCCTGGAAAATGCGGACGCGAGGAAGTTGGTTCTTGAGCAGCATGGTTTCCCCTCACATCCCACATCGTTGTGTTAATTTGGGTATACGCTTTGTAGCGGGGGAAAAACGAAAAGATAGGACACCCAGGCATGACGGGTACATCATCGGGCAGGGGAAACGTTACTGTCGTCAACCTTTTATAGCTCAGAACAAGACAGACGACATACAGGAAGCGGGGTTGCCAACGGAGCCTAGTAGAGCGTGATGAGACAAGGGAGGCGCCTGAAGCGCTGGTGTGATTCGAGGACGGCATCGGCCTTTTTTGTGAGCGCTGATGCTGTCATTGTCTATCGCGTCGCGAAACTACGATACTCGCCACAAATGGATGTCTTAGCTAATCCAAGCCGGACTCGACCTCGGGAACCGGAAGCTGTGTACATAGTGGTGTGTGCCTGCGCACTTCCATCTGTCTCTCTCTCATCACCTGCCATGGCACAGGAACGACATTCATTGACCTGACTCGACCCGACGCTTCGGGGACGCGCTCCTTCTCCTTTTAGTAGTCGTTGGACCCTCTCTGCGACTGTCTTGTTGGTTTGCGTTACTAACCGCAGGTCTGCTTAATCATGATTACTAGTTGGGGCGGCACTGCTGTGTCTTGCACAAACACGACGGGTCCGATTGGCCTACCCGGACCTACATACTGATGTATTGTTTTGCTAAACAGGATGACAAGGTCGCCAGACCTCAGATCTGCCATCATCACCGATCAGTGTACCTTCCTGTCATATTTCAAGATAACAAATCGTTCCTTTTGACTCAATGCTCGAGGCCACTTCCCACGTCGCTTTCCGCGTGAGAGCTACCTACGTCGGTGGCTGTGTGTTTATTTCTGATTCCAAGTGACAGGCAGTTCACAAAAGTGCCAGTGTCCGCTTATCGATTACCGCAAGTTACTCACATACGCCTTTGGCAGAACCCTACCGTCGTGATGGAATTCCGCATCCAGAAAATTCCCTACAAAGCCAATGATTATGACTCAACAACAACAGCAATGATCACGAGCCAGGTTTTGCATGATCCTTCCATGCCCTTTGGCACTGGCACCTCTGCCTAATTTCAAGGTCAAACTGAATGCGAACCCCGCGGCGGCGTATGAAACCGGAACACTCAAACTGACAAAACCGTCGGGAGAAAACTTTCAGCGCCTCAACCAGAAGGACCCTGTTTTCCCCTCTTAAAAATACCCGACTCAAGGGATCCTTGGTTCTCGAACTAAAAAGGGCTTCGAGGACCCAGAATCGAAAAAGATCGTACTGGGAGGATAAACGCTCTTCGCGACCCATTTTACCTCACACATATCCAATTCGGTAGGCCAATTCAATACAGTGAACTTGAAGATCTAACTATCTGTCTCCAGGTAATCTCTATCACACAAAAAGTGCCTCCCCTTCATTTTCCGCAGAATGGGACGCAAATCTCGAGAAAAGTACGGGGTTGCTTTTCTTCAAGTACCAGCGTAAATCTCTTCGAGTTCAAGTAAAGATTGACATGGCTGAGTGAGAGCCTTCTTCACACATCAGTAATTTTGATATGGGACGAGAGTCTAGACGTCGCAAATCCTTGTATGTGGTCTTATCTTGGTTGGGTCATCTCTGACAAAGATGTGCAGATGTCTACTTTGACCTACTTTCCAAGAAAAGGGCAGGCCATCAAGCCGTTGCCTCCTATGCCCGTCAACTGCGTATCGAGCTCTGTGATGATTCCGACGATGGCTTTCCGGATATTCTGAAGAAGTTTGAGTATTGTTGTCAAACTTCATTGCTACGTCCACCAGAGCTGCTAGGAAGCGACAATACACGTCAATGGACGCCAGAAATTCTTCAGCTGCAAGAAACTCTTCCAAATCGATAAATGGATGCAATCCATTGATTGTGCTTCGAACTGGCGTATTGGGTTCCAGATCACAGCTCTTTTGAACAACGGCATCGCAAGCACCGCCGAACTTGAGGAACTTCGCCCACGGATAGAAGACCTCCTTCGCTCTCACAAAGATACAGTAGGTGACATCATGCGACATCATTCAGCTCAACAGCGTCAACGTGAATAGGAGGGTTATGAAGATCGGTTCTTTCGCGTTGACTTTCGCGACAAAGATCGCCTTCAATATCGTTGGGAGCGGGACGTTGATGGTGAATATTTTATCTAGAAACGCGTGGGCACGCTGTTGAAACAAGGATTCGACCTCGCGGGCAGACGGTTCGAATTTTTGGGGTACTCGTCGTCGAGGGAGCACGCAGTGTGGTATTTCAGCCCGTCCGAACACCCGGAAAAGCGCTGGTTAGATTATCCGCGACTCCCTCGGCAAATTTAAAGAAGTGATCAAGAGCCCATCCCTTTGGCTTGATCGCGCTCGGCTCGCTTGGAGAAGCTCGATGAGACGCACGCACGACGGTCACCAGTCTAGGTCACCCTCTGTACATCACACTCACTACTTTTTTTTTTTTTTTTTTTTTAAAAATCAATTTTTGTCCCTTTGTGACACCCACTACTTGCACTCACTGCACCCCGACGCACCGCGATAGGACTGCGAAAAAAGCGAGATAACAAGTTATTTTGTACGTGTTCTGATTATGGGCACCGCTATCATCATGTATCATGTATCAGAATTGCGTTCCTCTTCGCAGGAATCGCAAATTCTCTTTATGCACATACCGCAAAACGGCATCAAGCAGCTCTTACACTCCTTCTCAGGCCCGCATTTCCAGCAAAACCTGGTCAGACAACCATTGGTAGCACATATGAACTCCAAATAGACTCCCTCCGCCGACTGGGGCTCGGACGTCCCATCCGACATCGGCGATCCCGGCGCGAACGATCTCCAATCTTCTTCCATGCAGTCGTCGCACGCTGTCGACTGACCGCACGTGCCACACCATGCGATGTAATCACATCCGTCGCTGCAAAACCACCGCTTGCATCGCGGGCACTCCTTGACCGTGCACCATTCCACTGATGGTTCCATGCAGTTGTCGCGGATCCAAGACCGCTCGCATGTGCATGATACCCCACCCGCGGGTGAGCACGATTTGCAGACTCGGACTCCGCCAGAATATGTTTTTTGTGACCAACACATTGTGTTGGCGCATTTATTTCCAGGATAACCTTGACCCTTGCTGCAGTTGGAACACCCGAGCGGCTTGGCTGCGTGCTCTCGGGCTCCGTCTAGCGAATTTTCCTTGGTTCGGCCGAGGCACCATACCAGTTCATTGCTACAGAACCAGAGATTACAATCGGGACATTCGCCAAGCGATGGGATGTATCGTGGGTACATCATTTGCAGGCAAGGCACACATGTGGCAACGTTTTCATGGGTGTAGCATGACCGAAATGGAACGAGTCGAGAAGCGGGACAATCTGTGTTTAGGCAGATGAAGGCACCGCACCAAGTGCACGACACCGTCAGCCTCCCGCATAATGGACACGATGTGGGGGTGGAAGGAGGATCAAGCTCAAGGTCGATGTATGTTTGAATAGGAAGATGTCCGTTATATGAGACGTTTCAAAAAGTCCTATTAGGGTCTGTCACATACTCGGCACGGAAAAAAGACACCATCACTTGCCCGCCAGGCTGAATTGATATCACTGGCATAGACTCTGCTAGTGATAGGATCTGGTTCCTGTGTTGCTCTCAGGGTCTCCAGGGAGTTACGCAAAAATGTTCTAACTTCTTCTTCGACCTTCCCGATCTCTCTCTCATCCATGTTTATGGGAAGATTGGGCTGACCCTCGCATTCTACCATCACTTTTTGGAAGTCTACGACCACCTGCTGGCTACCCTTTGTCCCTGAAGACGCGTCCTGGTGCAACACAACTTTGACTGGGAGTGGTTCCACATCCACATTTTCTGCGAGATATAGAATCTTGGCCTGACGATTTTTGACCCACGATGCAATGCCGTCCGGGTCGTTGCCAGCTTGCTGATCAGCAAGCACGAAGGCACGATCAGTAAGCTCGGCCAAGCATGGAAGCGTGGGCGCTGTGGGGGAGGGACTGCCTACTATATTGGCGAGAATAGCACTAAATGGTGACTCCGAGTTGGATTGAGGTGACATTGTATTCCGAGTGGCTGTGAAGCCTTTCAAAGTTTGAAACCTAGTAAGGCTAGCGTTTCTTCCTGGACCATTTACTGTGACACCGAAAACCAAGAACGACATCAAGTTTTTGAAGCGACATGAGGACTGGATCATCTACCAGCCAGATGAATAAGAGATGGCCGGTTTCTCTATCTGACTCCAAACTACTGTAACAGCCTCATGGCCGAACTTCAAACTATTATGTGCGAATTCGTGAATTGTAGCAGGAGTCGCACAACTTCAGCTTCATGCATGGACTGCAAAACGACCACTTGCAGCCCTCACACTTCCTCTTTTCTACGCACACTCCGCAAAATTTGGCCATACAACCAATGGTATGACACCCGTCCACAGGCTCCATCCCTTCCTCCGACTCGGGTTTGGTCATCGTACCCGCCAACGGTCCTGGCGCGAACGAACACCAATCTTCTTCCGCACAATCGTCGCACAGCAACGTCAGATCACACTCCCAGCAAATGTGGAGGTATGTGCAGTCGTCGCAGCAATACACTCATTTGCAGCGCGGGCAGTCCCTGAGACTGGGTGCCATCAGCTCCTCCCTCTTGCAGTCATCGCAGACCCAACACCACCCGCAGGTGCACGAGAGCCCACCTTCGGGTGAGCACGATTCGCAGATGATCGAACTTTTAACTTCTCCTTCCCTCGACCAACAGGAGTCGTCGGCGCACCCATCGGCAGGCCCACCTCGGCCCTCGATGCAGTCCGAACACAGCATTGGCTTGGCAGCGTGTGCTCTGTCGCTGTCTGACAATCCACGAAAGCCATTCATCGGGGACCGGTACTTGTATGACATATCTTTGGGTCGGCCTTGGCACCAGGCCAGTTCGTCGCGACAAAACCAGAGATTGCAATCAGGACATTGGCCAAGCGATGGGACGAACTGCGCATTTTGCAAGCAAGGTAGACATACGGAAACATGCTCATGACGGAAGCATGATTGGAAGGGAAGCAGTCGAGAAGCGGGACAATGAGTGTTGTGGCACATGAAGGCTTGACACGAGGTGCATGAAGCTGTTCGTCTCCCGCACAGTGGACATGGTTTGTCGAGGCAGTTAAATTCTATGTGTACCTGGTCAGGAAAAAGCCCATTATGATTAAGACGTTTTATAAAGTCCGTCAGGATTAACTCGAGGGAGAAAAGGGAGCATCACCCACCTTCCAAGTAGACGCCAGCAATTTTCGCAGAAATACCTTGACCTCTTCTTGAGTATTCTTGATCTCCTCCGCTTTGATGGGAACATTGGGCCGATCCTTGCATTCTACTGACATTTTCTGAAAGTCGACGACCACTTCTTCGATTCCTAGTGGTGCCATTGAAGGTATGTCCTGGAGCAAAACAACTTTGACTGGGGATGGTTCCACATCGCCACCTGCTATATGGTATAAAATCCTTGCTTGACGATTTTTGAACCACGAAGGAAGGTCATCAGCAAAAAAGTTCAAATCTAGCAAGGCCACACAAGGCCTTGCTAGGTCTCGCTAGGTCTCGCGAGGCTATGAAAGACAACTGGCCTCGCTAGGTTTATAAAGGAAACACTCCGAGCTTGCAAGACCTTGCAAGGCCGGCTGATCGAGGCGGTCTCACTTAGCCTTGCCAGGTCCCGCGAGATCACC
>JBBPPX010000411.1:0-19933 GCA_038092235.1 Leccinum boreale | reverse complement strand
AGGTCGCGACTCGGTCACGGCCGGGCGGACCTCGAAAAAAGGTGGCTTGAGTTCGAAAATCAGTCTCTGCGATCTGATTGGTCGAAATCGGTCGACCGATTTACCCCTTCGCATGGCGGTGCTGCCCGGTCGTAGTACTGAGTGAACACGTGACACGCGTTTCGATCCCAATATTATGTAACCGAGCGCTCGAGTCTTTATTTATTACTCTTTATGTAAACCTCGCTCCGTGTACATGTGCTACGAGGAGCTGAGGAGGCGGGCGGAGCGCAAAGCGCTCTCCTGCCCGGGACGGGAGCCCGAGTTGCCTGGTGAGCTGTGAGGGTGGGTGGGAACACTTCGCAGGTGCGTGTACCCGAAAGTCGGGATCGCGCTCCGGACCCCAAGGGGTGAGCTGCGAGGGGCCTGAATGGGAAATGGAGGCAGGGCGTGGTGCGTGGGTGCGCTGAACCGCGGGCTCGGACGAGCGCTGCAAGGCGGATGGGCGTCGTGGTGAAGGCGAGAGAGGAAACGCCGAAGCGGTACCTCTCGCTTGTGTCGCTTATCCGAAGACCTTGCACTGTGGCTTCATTCGTGCCTCACTGCACCACACAGTCCGACTCAACATTCTCATCCAGTCGATTCTAATGGATACAAGCGTGAAAAAAACAAAGAACTGCTATTTCGGGTTATATGGTCGTGAGTGATATAATGATAACGAAGTCAACTACCATCGTCTATGTTTCACAAGCATTCGACACAAGAGTACAACCACGACCCGCGAACTTGGACATCTCATGTACGAAGGGAATAAGAGCTGAGTATAGAAGGGTTCAAGAATATCAAGTTATCAATTCTCCCAACGAATAGTCCTTGACAGTGACGAGCTCATTGAACTACACATACTCGATGGTGACGGAAGACTCTCCGGTCGATGCGGAGGTCACAACTTGATTGTTCTTCATCATGTCAACGATTGTAGCGCCAGAGGGGGCATAATTCACAGTGCCACTTGCCATAGCATTCGTGAAGGTCACAGTGCCGAAGTTGGCAAGGGGGACGTAATTGCCGTCAACCAAGTAATCTTCAACGATCCACTCCGCGTTCTGACCGCAAAGGGGGGAAGACGAGGTGAGACTGGCGGACACACTTTCACCGTTGGTTAGATTATCAACTGTTACAGTGCCAGAGGTCGTGGAGGTAGCCGTGACGGTAAGTGTGATGACATCTCCTGCAGAGATCGTAATCGACTCAGAGAAACCGTTGGAGTTGGCGGGTACCCACTCGTACCAGGCTGTTCACGAAGGATCTTTGAGGTAAAAAGCCAATAGGTACTAATAGAACATCTCCTCACCATCATATGTGGCTTCACCATTAGCAAATACTGTGAAGTCGACACCAGTCTGAAAAAGAACATCTGCGCAAGTGTCGCCATCGATACCGACCCATGCAGAAGCAGAAGCACCGCTTGCACCCGAAGGGATGGGTACTGTAAAGGTACCAGTGACAGAAGTAAAAGTCCCCTGATAGAACAAGATTAAATGAGGTCAAACACGGTCGCAAAAGACGAATGCCACGCACAGAACTTTCTTCATAAACAGCTCCGGCCCAATTGTTGCTATATATTGTGGAATATGTAGTATTAACAAACCCGTTGAGTGGTTTGTTGAGTGGTTTGTTGGGTTGAGAGTGACGGTCCACCGTGACGCCACGGCGAGCAAGGCGAGCACCTAACCCAGAGGGGACAGCGAAAACGGCAGGAACGAGAAATAAGTAACCAAAAAGAACGACGGTGAAGAACATGACGAATGCAAGATTTGAGAGCAGTAAGTCGTTGAAGCAATGGGATTAGTGTGGCATAGAGAGCGCAATACATAGCAGCCTTTATGCATCCTGGTTTACGCCCGGTCGCCATACACAGCGTAAACGCACTGGAAAAACGCCTTCTTTTGATCCCAGATTGATGCCTCGATCATGCACAGTCTCTAATTTTCACGACTCGATCTGCTGAATGAGCCATGAATATTAATCATACATAGCATGGGATACACAGCCCGGAAATTATCTGCTTCCTTGATGAGATGTAGTCTGGTGACCAGACTTCTATGAGGCTGTGAGGCGCGACAGAAGATAGCACAGACGTCAGAGAGAGACCACTTGAGACCGGCCGATGCCATGGGGTACATAGTTGTGTCAACAGTGGATCCAGCTTGGAGCCGCATAACAACATCAAATGGAAGACAACGTTCTCGAAGAAGCATACGCATACCTTGGCAAATGGCATGCATCTAGTACTACAGGCAGTACCTCGTGATGAAAGTATCAGGAAAAGATGGCATACAAGTGACAGATTATTTGACCCGTGATATTAACAATGGCGTTCTTGCTGGTTGTCAGAACGACTATGTAGGAAGTTCGAAGTCTGTTGGAGATTCAGAAGCCGCGTCTATGTACAAAAGGGATGGAGCGATGAAGGCGCATTGCAAACACCGCTATGAGCGCTTGAGTGACATGTTGGCCTATCAACGAAAAAATGTTATACTCACGGTGCGACAAAGTGACCGGAGATGGCAGGCAAATTGATGGCACCGTCGCGACGGCCTGAAAGAGAGATCCGTATAGAAGAAAAAATGAAACACTAATAGTAATAAGCAGGGTGCAAAAAGACAATGTCATGGACTCCGGCTGATATGGCGAAATGAAACAGAAAAAAGCTTCCTGCTCAACACCAGGCACTGAGCAAGGGAAAAAGGGAACTCCAACAAAATAACAATGAGTCTATGATCGAATGACATCCAGTTCGGTGTATGTGACGAAGGGAGTAACTACGGCTGGAAGATATTACAAGGTCCAATGAGTGCTAGACGGCTTCCCAACATGATTGTTCAACCACGCGTATTCCCTGGATTACACGTACGTGATTGAGATGGACGATCCGCTAATCGAGGTGGAGGTCAGAAATTGATTGTTCTGCTCAATATCAAAGATGGTGGCGCCGGATTGGGTATAGGTCTGTGCTCCGGCAGTAGCCACGGCGTTCGTGAAGGTGACTGTACCAAAGTCTGTGAAGGGAACTAGGCCATTACCCTCCCAGTAGTCTTCGACAATCCACTCTGCATTCTGACCGCAAAGTGGAACAGATGAGGTCAGATTTTGAGACGCAGTCTGGCCATTGGCCAAGTTGTCGATCACTGCAATGCCTGAAGTCGGAGTGATAGCTGTGACACTGAGCTTGATGTCATCTCCAGCAGAGATGGTGATGCTGGGAAAATCATAGGCAGGCGCTGGAAACCACTCGTACCAGGCTGTTTGCAAAAGGATCGATGAGACATGTATGAGAATAGATCCATGCCTCCTTACCAGTATATGTGGGTCCACCATCTTGAACGGTGAACGTGATGCCGGTCTGGAGAATCGCAGTTCTACAAGTGTTGCCATCGATGCCAACCCATGCGGCGCCGGAAGTGCCGGGTGAACCCGAAGGGGTAGGAGCAGTGAATGTGCCGGTGACATAGTTGAACGTATCCTTTTAAATCAAGCTGAGGTCGAGTACGATCGCAGACCAACAAGAGATCACAAACATTGCCCTCGATCCAGACAGCACCAGCCCAATTATCGTTATATTGTGTGTTGGAAAAAACAGACGTCGCATGAGCGTTGCTGGGCCCACCACTACGCCGAGCGATACGAGTGCCGAGCCAAGAAGGGACTGCCAGAACGGTATGAAAGAGCAACATGCCGCTGAAAAGAGCGATGTTGAAGAACATTTTGAATGTGCTGAGGTATGATAGTACCAAATGCTGGCGTCAAAGGAACGTACCTCTGGGTTTTTATGCACTCTGGAGTCTGCATACTGCCTGCGGTGCGGATACGTAGGGAAAGCATGGCGCTACGTAACGAGGTTGCGGGACTCTAAAACGAGGCATTCCCACGCAGCGGTCAGTCGTGCAACATGCATTGTTAAATCTCACCTTCGTACCGTAGTGGAGCACCGCACAAGGCCCGGAAATAGATACCACGAGTTTGATGGCTTCGAGGAAGCTTATCCTTTTCTCGGCTTCACAACCCACGAAGATGGCCACCGATAATGAGATGAATTCATTATATAGTCACCTTTGGTTCGAACCGCTACGTGTAGGAAAGGACGCATCCGGTTTCTGCAGACTAACATCACCTCCCCGAAATGAGTAATTTTGAGGAATGAGTGAACAAACCTCGTCGTGGCCCAGAGGGCAGTGATGGTGGAGTCACCAATGCACGTTCTAGCTGCAGTTCCTCTCGTCATGCGTATACTAACTGTTATAAGTTAACAGATCGCCGTTTTCGCAAAGCTGAGTTCCCTGCGGGCTCCTTCCCACCCTTGCTTGCGAGGAGAGGGGGTTTCAAGTCAGCCCCTCTCCTCGCAAGAAAGGGTGGGAAGGAGCCTGAGTTCCCAGCGACTTTGCCTCCTGGGATTGTCAAGCAAAGGTCCAAAATTCTCAATTGGTGAATCACGACTCCTTGGGCCTCAATTTCTTTCTTTCTTGTTCATTCACCCCTCTGATGCATTGTCGACGTAACTCAAACCCCATGATCAGCAAGAGCGCGGCAACCAAACTGCCAGCTCAGTTTCCGCTCATAAGTACAGTAGAACTTCAAGATGTTGACTGTGTGTCAATATTATTCGGAGCCGGACATGAACAAGGACACACCAGAATTGTCAATCAACCCAGACGAAGAAATTACGGAGTGCGAGAGCACATGTGAGCTCGAGAGTGATGAGATGCTTGAGGCAAATTTAGCCTAGAAACTCCGAATGGAGAACGGGTGCCGGGGGGTTTTGAACCGCTACCACCACCATGGTCAGTTTTTCCCACGGGATCCTAACGGGTGAGCAAGACCACACAATGGTAGACTACAACGTCTGGCCCCCATTACACCTCGAAAAACATTGTACGCGACCCCAACAGATCCCCCATGTCTGAGGACAAAGAACCCAAACCCTGAGATCTCACACCCAAGTTGACCCAACCCACCATCGAAAATAGCCTACGACCAGTAAAACCCTTCGACACTACTAACTCACCGGTCGGAGCCGATGATCACGTTTGACTTCACAAATCATTCTTCGAGGTGATTCATCAGTCTACTCCTTGTTTTCAGACTGTAGTGCGTTGGCTTACACAGTTCGCTCATACTATATTGATACAATATAAGGCTATTGTCAGGTAAAGTTCAAGTTCCTACTGGCAGGAATATGTGCGATCGCCCAACAAGTACCATATCGTTACTCCCAAAAAATCAACAGCCCTTGATTGATCGATTCTCTATATTTCACATAGTGACAGTTCGCGACAAAAGGTTCGTTGGTCGGAGTAGAGGTTGAACTCTGGTTGGTGTCGAGGATGGTCGCGCCTGCTGAACCGGCCACCATTGGCGTGTGCAGAAGTGGCAGCACAAAAATTGGCCAAAGATTCTTTCTTCCGATCTAAAAGACAGAAGGTAGAACCTGAAATTTTCAACACGGTCTACTGATCAGAATAATGGCGAGTGGAAGTCACGGGAAAAAAATCGCCTACCTGTATCCGTCGGAGGCTGTCGAAAGCGATGTCCGTCTGCAGGATCAGGTCACTATCGCCGCTGATGCCAACCCAGGGATGGGTGGACCCTCCCTTTTGATCCGAAGAGAGTGGAGACAGGTCCTAGACGTGTTCGTGACAGAGTCAACGGTTCGCTATCAAATCAAAAGATGGGGATGAAACCGTGTGTCAGTGTGGTCGCCAATCAGGAGATGTTGCAAACATCGCCCTCTGCCTCGACAGCGCCAACCGGTTTTCAGGGTATGCCTATGACATACTACTGCCTTTAGATATCTCGACCAGTTCGTCCATACGGTCATCGCGAGCAACTCGAGCTCCCGCGCGGTGTGGAATGCCTAAAACCGTAGGTGTAGCAGGTGCTTGAAGGTAATCAGTGTGGCAACTTCAGGTTCCACCCTTTCATCCAAACGGAGGCGAGGCAATATGATGCACGGCTTACAGACTCCGAGGAAATGATTGGCTTCCAAAAGCCACAGCTCGCCTCCAGATGATGATATGATGATCGACTTCAAGTTCAGCAAGGTCAACTAGTACCAATCATGGAGTGATAGTTGGACAGATTTACTTAACAGTACTGTCCATCAAAGTTCAGCAGCAGCAAATGGCGGAGGACGTAAGTACCCAATTACAACATGGTAACTGCATCTGTCTGATGAGTCGGACGAACTAAACAGCGTACCTCAAAGTTTCTGTTCACAAGTGCTGGCACATGCCTTGGTCAAGGCACCAGTGATGGCCAGGTTTGAAAACCAGACGCGCACTGTCACTGCCTCTTACATCAGAGACGGCGTGATTACAGTGTGCCTGGACTCCGCAAATGGGGAAGGTTGCACAGCGGATACATGGATTGCAGACGATCATCGAGAAGAGAATCAGAGCAAGACGATGGTATTAGGAAAAGGCACCAAAAGGACACGTGAAAGATAGATAAAGACCCACACCACACCCCATCTCCACCAACGAAGACCCACCCACGTTAAGCCCATCAGAGTTACTGAAGCTGGTAGTAGTAATCAGAATCGATAATGACGGAAAGATTGCCTGTCGAGGTAAGCGTCAAAGTTTCATTGTTGTTCTTCCGGATATCGACGACGCTGGCCCCCATGGGAGTGTAGACCTTGTCGGGGCCGCTCGCCTCGGCGTTTGTGAACGTCACCGTGGTGAAGTTGCTAAGGGGTAAGAAGTCCCCATCTTGCGAGTAATTTCCGAGAACCCACCCTGCGTTCTGCCCACAGAGAGCAGTAGTAGAGTGGACATTCTTGATCACGGATTGGCCATTGGTCAAATTCTCGATTGCGGCAATACCAGACGTCGTGGAGAACGAGTCGACGGTGAGCCTGATGACGTCTCCAGCAGAGATGTCAAGGCCGGAGAGTTTTTGGACAGAGTCTGGATACCACTCATACCAAGCTGTTGGCAAAGGATGTTGATGTTTCGTGAGACCGGTCGCGGACGCATGATTCGACGTCTCCTTACCATGGTATAAGGCATCTTCACCAGAGATCACAAAGTCGATGCCGGTCTGGAAAGCGACATTTGCGCAGCTTTGACCATCGATGCCAACCCATATAGAGGCGGCAGAGCCGGGGTCGCCCAATGGCGTAGGAACGGTGACCGTGCCAGTAACGGAAGTGAAGGTCCCCTAATATTATAAGACGGGACGGAATCAGGTAAGACACTCCATGAGGTCGACGGGCGCACGTTGGGCTTGCTCCAGACAGCGCCGGCCCAATTGGCGCTGTACGTCCCTACGTTGAAAACAGCGGCTGTTATTAGACTGTGCGAGACGGTCATTGAACTGGGACTGACGATTTTCGGTTAGATTCCCTCTGCGAGCATGGTGTTGAGAAGAAGGAACAGCCATGACCAAGGAGAGGAGCAAAAGGCTCGAGAAGAGAGCGAGTTTGAGAAGCATGACCAGTACGAGCGCGAGGGAGAGACGATCTGCCGAAATAACGACAGCCGCGTATCACAACTGTGGAGCATCCTCGCGAATTTATATGTACGTTCGGTGTATCACCCGCTGTTAGCTTGAAACATTCGTCTGCTGCATTCGAGCTTTGCCACGGCAATGCGATCGTCCAGTGTGGCTCAAAAGTATGAGTCACTATCCTGGAATAGGCTCCGATCTTCGGAGCATTGAGCATGTTGACTGAACCGGCAGTTGTCACTTGAAACCGATATCCGTTTCAAGATGTCACGCCAGTGAGGATAGAACGCTCCCAGCCTTCACTTGCACTGCGGCTCTGAATTGGACACGGATCCGGCATTCGAGCCCGGCTGAGGTTCCCCGGTGGTCCAGGAATCAGATCGGGACAACATTGTCGTTGCTTTAGACGTTGGCAAAGAGAGAACGTCTCTGACTACAAGAGTGAGTCAAGTTGGTCAGCTGTCAAACTTCCTCCTTCCTTTACTGGGCTGCTCTATGATCTAATCAGATGATAGGTGAGATCTCATCATGTTTAACGATTGTGATAGTAACCAAGTACTTTTCCAAGCGACGCTCGAGGCCTGACGTGCAAGTTTCTCCGTCTATCTGCGCGCATTCGAACAGATACTCTGAACGAATTGCTCAAAAAGTTGTCAAAAGCCTCTTCAAAGCTTCACGTTCGGCAGCGACTCCCGCTGACAACTTTGCACTAGGTCGATCGTGATGCTTGCGCTATTTAAAGGAACAGAAATCACCTGCAGACGGAACATATTGCGCGATTTGCCGAAGGGCCTGGAAACAAATGATCGATCTGCTTCAAGTTGATCATGGTTTCTGCTATGTACAAGGAGGATTGGCAAACGGAAGGAGCGAAAAAACACATTAGGATCGGGACGACCGGGGAGGATTTCTCCCAGCGAAGCATGGTATCTGTAAAGCAGCACTCGAGCACGGAGGCCCGGGTTTAACAACAGAATCATAGTACCCGTACATCAATGCATCATCGCCCAAACAGGCTATAGCTGTTGAGGTGATAAGGCCAAGGACGAGAAGAAAGGGAAGGTCATGCCGTCTGCATGAGCTGAGAGGACTTGGAAGAAGGGCTGTGAGCAACGAGAGGGCAATTGAGGAGCACGGGAAGTGCTTGACCGTCGGGCACGTTCAAGTTCTGACAACTGCTGGCATGCGTTCAATACCAGTGACCGTCACCCTGTCACACAGTGGGGACTATAGCACAGGCGAGCTTCTGCTTCATTGGCAGACGTTCGACGGCTACGGTCTCTGATTAAAAAGTTACCGCCATGAACTGAGTCGCAGCGCTTTTTCATTGAGACAAACACTCGGTCTTCATCCTGGCGCTATATGCTGGGAAATGCCAGCGTGCGAAGCTTTCGCCCGTCGATTCGAAGGTACCATTCCAGTCAGGTTATCATTTGGCTGACTCGGGTCATGAATCTCTGCTAAGCCCCAGTCACCTAAGACACCCGCCCTCTTGGTATACGCTCCATCTTGTGGCCAGTCAGGAACAACACTTCGGGGTCACTGATATCACAATGCAACACGTTCTTCCTTAGGCCGTTGAAATGCCCTGTTGGAATCGATAAGCGATTGTCCCCGTTTGAGAGCATCAGCTACTCACCTGCAATAGCGCCCATCAAACCGTTCAAGAACTCACGACGACACGAGAACCATGCAAGAGAAGTTCCACAAGTCGCCGACAAAACACGTATATGGGTCCTTGCTTCGAACGACAGATTTGCGGTGAATCTGGACAGAACATGCTGTGTGGTGTCAGCACACCGCAGTTCAGAGGCGCCGTCTTGCAACCGGGGAGTTCTGGACGGATTGCGGCAATGGGTTATCTCCGAAGCGGCAATGATAGGGATCCCGGGGAGTTTCACATCGTAATCCCAAACGCTCGTCGTCGTCGTCTTCAAGCAACCGCGAAAAATATTAAACTTGTCCTGTTTCCCAAAGATGGAATCTTCCTCCGCATTGGTGAGATGACTAGGACATTGAAAGGTAAAGTGATTGTGAATGTCGATGTCAGTGGGCCCCTCGACGAGCCAACAGTCCTTGACAACATAATAGTGTTTCCCCTCGGGCAAGGGCTCTGAACACAAAGAGACCTTGGTCCCCCTCCCCTGTATAGACAAACTGTGAAACAGCTTGACGGGAGTGATGAGCACCTTCAAATTCCCGACATCGAGTTCGAAGTTGCCCTGGCCAAGGTCGATGAAATTCTCGTCAAAGCCATGACAGACAGGGTCGACGCAAGATAGGTGAAGTAGGACCTTTATGAACAGTAATGGGTCATCATTGATATCGAACGGCCTAGAGGAGACGACAGCACCGCGGGCAAACATCATCAGTCGAAGTTGATCGCCGCAGAGGGAGAGACCGATGAAAAATCGACGATGGGCCTGGCGGGACACAACGAAGCCGGCCATCTCTGCAATCTGGCGCCAAGCTGTTTGGACGGCGCGAGTATCTGATTTCGCCTTGCGTTCACAGTACGTGATGATATCACCGAATTCCACGGAATCCTCACACTGTTTGTGCCTTTTGACCAAGACGACGTCCGGTTTCCTTATCCCCTCTATCGTAGATTCTGCGTGAGAACGCCAGGCGTGAAAAGACCACGCGTTCCCCCACTCTGAATTCGTCTTAACAGCGGCTTTCAATATCTCCATGAAACGTAAGACCCTTGGTTTGGTCATTTGTGACTACGAACTATCGCTCACCTCATTGAACAATGTTGCGGTTTTTTGTTCAATAGACGGTTCGGGGATGACACTGGCACTGCCATCGAGTGCACGAATCTTGGAAAATCTCCATTACTTCTCCGCGTATAATCCGTGCTGAGCGAGAACATCGAGTACCGTCTGAAAATCGGTCTCGCGATGTAGGAGTGCGCGCGTCGAATTGGGAATCTGTGGGAAAAACTCGAGGGGATCCATCATGTCATAGGACGGGGAAACGCTCTTCAACTCCTCGGTGACTTGAAGATCCATTACTTTGTGGTGAAAACCTTCCGAGCCGTGTGTGAACCAAGAGTTAAAAGCTGAGGGTTAGGGTTAAGGGAACCCACGGAAAGTCCGTTGTCCGACTCGTGGGAAGAAGTTGCCAGTAGTGCTCACTACATATGCCGAATGTAGCAAATCCTACGTTCCGTGGTGCTCCCAAGCAGAAGACATGCTCGGTCTCAGTTACCACCGCCCGTGGCGCACCTCGTCCTGGACAACCAATACCCTAACAGGCTTTTGGAGCCGCTAGATTCCTTCTCCTCGCCCAACAATGCGAATTCCAGCTGACCGGCATTCTCGAAACTTTTGGATGTGACCCGTAGGGGCCCGAGGAATCGGCGAGGATAATGACAAACGTCCTCTGCACTGCACGAGTCTCGCTATCAGTGTCGCCTTTTGCTTGTTGGAGGTCAGTATTGCCCTTGTTGACCATCGTCTGTTTCCCATGGTAGCTCTTAGACCACATATTTTAACACGGGCGCTCGTATCATGTTAGGCTTTTCGGTGGCCCTGCTACCGAAGGTCCCTGAATAGTGGTGATCAATGAACTGAAGGAACCCATCCGTGCACACCACGACATCGAGCACGATAGCGTAAAGCAGTACAAGCACGCTGTCGTGGTACACGCATATTTTTAAATGTTCTGTTCCCCATCTCACTCTTAGCAAGACCTTTGGTGAGTGGTATGGCCATGCCATTACTACTTGCCTTTCTAGAATCATATGTTGATGCGGCTAAAACAGCCACTGTGACCGCAATGGTTGTGATCACCTTGAAGAACATTGTGGAGGAGCAGAAATACCAACAAGTAGTCATATGCGCTTGAGTTGAATGTTGGAATCTATCACGTCTAGGATGTAACCTGATGAAAAGGGTGAAACTGATGAAGTTTCAACTACGTACAGTTTTAATGTCGATAATGATGATGCGTCCATCCAGCATCGATCAGCGCCGATGATCATCCAAAATTACTGCCGTTTAGTGTCACCAGTGGGTGCAACGTAGAAACTCCACTACCCCAACTTTACAAATGCACGTCTAGTAGCTATCAACTTATTTTACACTAGCTTACACTTAGATACTGCAGTAATGGCAAGCCCTGGGTAGACTGGTGACCAGCCATTAACTAGCAAGAATTGCGAATCCAACTCGTGGTGACTGGCTGCTGAAATTGAACACGGTATAGAACTGCTGGAGGAAGATGGTCCCGAGCGTCCAGTGTTCTGGTCGGGTTCAGCGGTCAGCATGGGGATCTGAAATCGCAAGAGGAGATGTTGAATAGGAGAATCTCACCTTCATCCGGCCCAGAAGCCACAATCCCGCTGAAACAATCCTTCGAGCCAGGCTCAACCTGATTCTGCTTGAGGGCGTCGGCAGGCATCCTAAACGGCTTCCCACCAATGGTAAAAGTTACAGAAGGAAAGGAGTTGCATGGGTCTAGAGGGAGTCAATCAAAAGTTTAAAGTATCAAATTAGATCGAAACTCACAGGTGTAGTAACCATCCTCGAAGGCCTTGCCACCTTCCGCCTGGTGCAGAGCAGAAACGTGCGACGAATCACCCCAACATAAGTGGGCACCAGTGTCAATGATGGCGGGTACATTTGTCAGAATTATCCTGTCATTGACTTTAATGTTATCTATCTTCAGTTCCCAGAGTCCCTGAAAGGATAATCTAAGTATGCATCCATTACCACCTGGCATTTACGCTTACCATAGATATTACAGGAGTAAAGGCGAGGCTGCTCTCAATGTAAAGTGCCTCGTTCATTCCGCCGACATACACCTCGCCTCCAGAATCTGTCAGTCTGAGTGAAAACACAGGTTGAGGCAGCTTTCCTTCACGGAAGAGCGTGTGAAGCAGGGGACTTCGACCCTCGTATTGAGAGCGAGACGGGAAAGCCAATCCCAGTATACCATCCGGAGCAAACTTAGATACTGCCATCCGATCAGAATATAGTGTTGCAGCACCGATGGTCTGAATGTCTGCCTACTCATTAGTCAGAAATGATCTTGCTCGCAAACAGTAAAATCATACGGTGAAACCAGCAAAGGTTACATTGTCGATGTATTGATTACCTGCGACGACCCCACCATCGTAAAATCCTAGCCGAAAATAATTATCTTCGAGGGGTGCAAACGTGGCAGTTCTAGACAAAGCAGTATCCCAGAGGTTACGGTGGCTTCTGCAGTTCGGATTACCAATTGATGCTGGAACAAAGAGGTCGCTGGGTCGAATAAGACGAGAGAGTGGATGACACCGACGGAAAATACTTGCCTAGAACCGGTGTCGAGCAGTACTAAAGTGGTAACTAGAGTGAATGGCTGTCACGAATGCACGGAACAACTTACCGGTGAAGGATTTGGGGGGAGTGCCGATAAAAATGGTCCCATACCATTGATCAATCTTGTGGTACACATCAATGCCAGGTCCACTACTCATCAAAACAACGCAAGCTTGACTGCTCAGTGCGCACCCCCGTTCCACAACAGAAGGACGCAGCGTTCCCGCGTTCCTTTCAAAACGGTTCTGGCCACGAATGATCTGGCTAAAGAAGGTATGAGCAAAAACGATGCCTGAGGACTTATCACAGGACAATATACGCGGTATGTGATCCAACATGAGATTCGAGCACATTAAGATTAACGGTGTTTCGCGACGAAGAGTATCTGGTGAGTGGTATGGTCATGCCATTAATTGCCCTTCTAGAATCAGATGTTGGGGCGGCCAAAACAGCCATTGTGACCGCAATGGTTGTGATCACCGTGAAGAGCATTGTGGAGGAGCAGAAATACCGACCAGTACTTACATTCGCTTGACTTAAATGTCGGAATCCATCACTGAGTCTAGGATGTAACCTGATGACAAGGGTGAAGCTGATGAAAGGGTGAAACTGATGAAGTTTCAACTACGTACCGTTTCCTATATCGATAATGTCGATAATGATGAGTCTGTCGATGATCATTCAAAGTTGCTGCTTATATGCTAGCAAAGACTCGAATGCACCGCTTCCTGCTCCACTCGCGGTCATGTAAACTTGAAATCGTAGCGGCACACTTGCGCCAAGTCCCCGACTCCAGGGAGCGAAGACAAGTGAAGACGACTGCATGACACATGTTCAATCCGGTGAACACATGCTATACACATAATGAAAACCTTTGCAGAAAGATATGTGTACAATGTCAATATGGTACTGTGCAGATAACTGATGGGCGGAATAAACCACAGCTTTTACCCTTTTTCATGTTTTGCAACTAACCCAACAAGGTGTGCAAGCTTTTCAGGGTTAATGTTCCTGTGTCACGGCTTGGTTCAAAAAAAAGAGTTAGCGTGTAGGTCAAAACGAAGTCAGACGCTGGTGGCAGGGACGGAATCAGGATGCACGAGGGAGGTCCATTCCATATTGACACCGTCGAGGCCCGGAGTCTCTGAGACACCACGAAGATGGCGCTTCAAACCGGAATACAGCGAGCATAGAAACAATCAAGATCCAGACTCCAGATCGATACATCCACGACGTACCTCCCGACGCTGGCAGTTGTAAGATCCTGAACAACCCATGTGGCATGAATCCGAATCCGAAGCAGCACGCGAGACGGGTACCAGACAAGTCAACCAAATCCGAATGCAAACGAAAGATGGTCGGCCAATCGAGTTTTCTGAGTCTCGCCTAGAAACCGCTTGGGTTTGAACTTTTCTGGTTTGATTGTGAGGGGCCCAAAACCCTCGTTCTCGTTTGCCTGGTGACGAGGGGCCGTGGGAACTGAGTGGGACCTCCGCAGAACAGCAGTTTTCAAGGCAGAGATCGACGATTCATCGGACGTGTTGAGGTGGTTGGATCGAATGCTCATCCGGCTGTGCCAAAAGTTTGCAGACTACAGGAAGGAAGATCCGACGAGCCTTCAGGGTGACGACCATCGTACGTAACAAGTTTGCGGAAGCCGGATCGCCAAGCAATATTAAGCTGCTTCCGACATCAATGCATCATACACGATACTAGGATTCCCTTCATCCCAACGTTGCATGTCCCACCAAATATTGTCCCACCTTTTTGACGCTGTCTTTGACTATGAAACTGATACTCTATACTGATTTCTTGCACTCCAAACCCCCTTCCGAGGATAAACTGTTTTCTCCAAACTGATATTGCAATGAATGGATCCCTGAGACAAACCATTTCATCATTGATGACTTACTAACCCACATGCCTACAGATGAGGCTGGACGTTGAGCGCAAGACCGACGCTGATTCTGAGGGTCAGCCTGGACGTGACGCTGATTCGTGACGCTCATCTTGAGCGTCCTGTAATTGAGGCATCACAGTGATGCTTGTGATCTGCCGATGGAAAATGTTTTCGGAAGCATGAAAATTTGTTGAAGTCTTTTCGGAGCTATTCATATTTGATCATTGAGCAAGTATTTTATCGGTCATTAGTCTATCGGTACGGACACGTCGGACGGATCACTCTGTATGTATCCTGGAGCCCAGAAGCGAGTTCGATCCCCGTGGTGGGCAGTTTTTTTTTGTTTCAATCTACAAATTGTGCAACCGCATCACACCAGCTTCAATAGCTTGAAGATGGCGGGATTTTTTGGGGACCACAAAGGGACACGAATTTTTACTGGTACTATTTCGGACGTTACAAATGAGCTGTGGGGACGCTACGAATGAACTGTGGGGACGCTGCGAATGAGCCGTGGGGATGCTGCGAACCAGCATCCTCGACGCTGTTTCCTAATAGACAAAATGAGTACATCAGCGTCACGCAAAGACGCTGATTAACAGAAAGTTGACGCTGATGTGTCGCGTCCTCGCCGCTAACTAGCCGCGTCTTGGACGCTCTGAATTAGTCGATTTACTTTTTGCAGTGTACTCCGAGTCACCTCGAGCGGCTCAACCTTCCACGCGCTCCTGATATAGCGTTCGAAAAGGGGCATGCAAATCCGTGAGTCTCCGAGTTCTTCCTCTGTCACGGATACTCATGCAGATTTGTGTACTGCCATGACTCCCTCCCCCCGATTGATCTCGGAATGAAAGGTCAGATCATCGATAGGCTCGACGACGCGGAGCGCTCCCTGAGGTCGTCCGACGGAGCCCTGAAAAGAGGCATCTCCGCGGACCGTTTCCTTCTCTCGCTGATGACGATTGGAGATCTGTTCTTGAGCTCCTCGAGCTGCTTCCAGAAGCTGATAGTGGATTTTTGCTGGCGGTCTACCTGACGAGCTTTCAGTCATTTTGACCACGTTGAACACAAGATACACCACTGCACTTGACAATCTGCCAAGTTTTGCCAAACTCGTTGATTCTGATTCAATAGGCTCAAAAAGCACTCAGATATTTGCTTCGATCACAGTCACCATCAGAATACACAACTTAAATGCAGTGATGAGTTAGTATGATAGATTGCTGGAGATAAACGATGCCAACGCGACAACAAAAGAAAAAACAACGAAAAAAAAAAGAAAACTAGCAAACGAAAAAAAAGGTGAATCGAGAATAAGAAAACCATGCGATAATCTCAACGATACATAGCTCTGTGAGGTAGTGTGGATTGTATGAGCAGGAGCGGGGTATGATTTGCATTCGATATGGGCGTGCGTGACAGAGACCAGGAGAAATACACAGAGAGAGACGGGGGATGCGAAACGAGGGGTGCACCACCTTAAGCCCGAAAAAAGAAACGAAACGTCGGAAGAAACAGAGAGGCATCTAGTTGAGATAGCCACGACATTTGTCAGAACCGCACAAACACGGAATCTTGTCTTGTTCGATGGGAAAGTGGTAGTCTGCCACGACCAGTTCAGAAACGCGAGCAGAACTCGAAGAAACGACGCACCATAGGTAATCTCGTCCCCGAGTTCGATATCCTGCTTGGCATAGATGACGATCTTCTTATCTCCACTGATGGTGATAATCTTTGCCGTACAATTGGGATCGCAAGAGTGATTGATCAGTCGCCTATCGTTGTCGTCGCACGTCAGACAAGGCTTGCATGGGGCGATGCGTCAGATAGATGGGACTCACCCAAGATTACCCTTCTTCGTGGCGTCCACCACCAAGTCCTCGTCGATCCGAAACAGATAACTACTCCCGATACCCTGCCGCTCGTACACCTTCTCGCGCTTGTCTGCCACTTGCGCACGAATAATCTCTCCAACGTACTCGATGACCATCTCCCCCCTAGTAATACGCTCCATGGCATACAATCCCCAGTCGTGAATGGGCGAACGCGCGAAACGTAGGTGCTTCTTCCGAGTCTGCAACTGGTTGAACTTGATCGTGAGTTCCGCTGCGCCCGTCTCGCCTTTCGACAGCGCGACGGCCCGTTGGACCTGGTTGATCTCCTCCAACCCTTGCGCACGACGTCGGGCATTCGCGCGATTCGATCTCGAAGACGTGACATGCTGAGTGGGTGGTTGCTCCGCTGGGGCATCATCTTCGACGTTGGTAGAACGAAGCGTGTATTGAGCGACGTAGGCAGATTTTTCGGCGTGCGAGATTTTGTAGTAGCCTTCCGTACGTGCGGAACCTGTAAGATGTTTGCGGAAGGGCGGAACGGAGTCTGGGGGAGGCGACGGGGCGCGTGCGGGTTCGGTTTCTCCAGAAAGCGCCAATCGGGTAAAGTAGAGATCCTCGTCGTCCTCGCACAAACCTTCTTGGAGCACATCGGGAGGTCGCGTTGGTGGCGGTGGTACCGGTGGAACGGGCGACGGCGATCGCGATCGCGATATAGATTCCGACCTCGGAATGTCAATAGTCGTGGTAGTGGGCGGAACGAACTCCACGGTCTCTGCGATGATGACTTCCTGGATGACACGGACGTCCTTGACCGGTTTCTTCTTGGGAGGTTTCCTCTTGGACGGTGCCTTCTTGACGAGCACTTGCTCCTCCACGACCTCCTTTTTCGCTTTTTTCTTGACTGGCTCTTCCACTTGGATGTCCTCCGATAGGGCGCGCTTCCGTACATCCAGGACCACATCATCATCGTCGACTTCTGACTCCACCTCGACGCTCCGTTCCTCTTGCACGATCTCTTTCTTCCGCTTCTTTTTCGGTGGCGATAGAAGCGGTTCGGGTTCAGGTTCGGGTTCAGGCTCTTGCTCTTGCTCTGGCTCTTGCTCGAGTTCAGGTTCAGGTTCAGGCTCCACCTCCACCTCCACCTCTGGTTCGGGTTCGAGTTCAGGCTCAACCTCCACCTGAACTTCCTCCACCACAGGCACAACCTCGTCCTTCACCTCTTCCTCCCTCGCCCTCTTCGCCGGTTTCCGGAACGACAACCCCTTCCATCCTCGCTTCTCCGTCATCTTTCCATCTCCCTCGACAACTCCACCAGCGCCCTCCTTCTCTTTCGACTCCGCCAAAGCCTTGACCTTCTCCTCCGCCACCAACTTACGCAACCCAGTCGCGACGACTCGCTCCGTAATGTCCTTTTCCAATAACGCCTTGAGCTCCCCCAAGATCGCCGTCTCCGCACTCTGTACCATCTCTTCCCGCGTCCACGTCTTCTTCACCGCCGCTTGCTGCTCACCTACCGCATCCTTGGACGGCGGCGGACACGTCGTGATCGTCACCGAATGATGCGCGATCGTCCGTCCACCCGAATTAAGCACCATCGCAGCCCGCCGCGCCGAATCAGACGTCTTGAACGTCACGTACCACGCGCCGTGATCACGAAGGACGTTCTCGACCTTGAAATCGGAAAAGAACGAATGGACGTCGGATTCAAGGACGGAATGCATCGCGCCACCGCTCAGCTCCAGACGAACATGGTCATAACCGTTCTTGGAGAGCGCGGAGAGAATGTCAGAGGAGGCTAATGGACGGGAATGGCCGTGTCGTGCGCTGGGCTGGCCAGGTTTACGTGCGATTGGAGATGGGGAACGGGAACGCGGCGTACGGTCTCCATGGCCACTTGGATGATGCGACGAACGACCGCGCGGGTGAACGGGCGTAGACGACGAGGAAGGGGGTGCGAGGTCGTGAAGAGACGTGTAGCGACTGTTCGTCGAGTTGTTCATACGTGCTTTCGTGTATAGAAGTGGAGGAGGCGGTTTCTTAGCCATCGGGCGCGCTTGAGCCGTTGGCGACGCCCGACCACTCGGGACGTGCGCAGGACGCGGCGGAAGTTGATGACTCGGTCGCCAGGTCGGATTTGATGTATTGGGGGTCTGCGTCGAGTTCGGGGTTGACGTCGAGGGCGGTGGATGGGAATGGGAAGGATGATGTGCTGGTCTGGCGTCCCGCTCCTTTCTTCGCCTCTCCTCCCGGTCCCGCTTCTTCCGCTCGTCCAGCTCCTTAAGAACGGCTTTCAACTTCAACCCCTCACCATCAAAAACAACCTTGAGCTCGTCACCCTCACCAGATCCCGTCACGATACCGAGCTTCTTCCCATGGGCACGCTCGACACACAATTTCGCCTCGTCATGATTTTGATATCGAATAAAGACAACCCCGAGGGCCATCCCGGTCTCCATATCAATCTGTGGTTCGAACGACGTGATCTTCCCATGTACAGAAAAAGCGCGACGTATATGCTGGGTTTGCGTCAAGGGCGAGATGTTGGTGACGAGTATCGCTGTAGGCGGTGGTGGACCCGTCGAATTTTGATCATACTTTTTTTTGCGCGTCGTCCATGTCAGAAACGCGCCAACCCCACATAAATTTATGAACGACGCACCTCGTACTTGACCTCGTAAAACGCCTCCCGACCTGGCCGTTTCTTGAAACCAGATCCCTTCCGCGGATCCTTGGGCACGGGTTCTGTCTCCCCTTCGATCACCACCCCGTCGTACCGCGTAATCGTCTCCTTTCCCTTTCCCTTGCCATTGATCCGCAGCTCCGACGACGCAGACTTGTCCTTTTCAACCAAACGTATCTTCTCGAGGAGTGCACGCAAGCGTCCGTCGCGGTCCTTGTCCGTAACAGGGTCATATACAATCTTGAAATTAGTTCCTGGAGGGTATTCGGAGGGTGAGGGTGGCCAAGGCGGGAGTGGTGGAAGCGAATAAGTTTTCGGAGGTGGAGACGGGGATCGGGGTCGGAGAGGCTTCGAGCCGGACGCGATAGGGTCTGGTGGATGTGCTGTGGATGAAGGTCGCGGTGCCGAGGAAGGAGGTGGGGGAGATGGAGGCCTCGACTTTGGGGCTGGTAGGACACGCTGTGGTGACGTGGGTGGAGGTGGCGGTGAGGTCGATCGCGGACGGTCATGACCGGGTGGTGTTGGGGGTGGAGGTGGAGGAGACGACGGGGGAGGCAACGATGGTAGTGGTGCAAGGTCGACTGTAGAGGGAGGCGGGGGAGGCGAAGAAGGGGGTCTCGGGCTCGGTGGCGGCGAGGGAGGTGGTGGTGGCGGCGTTTGCGGTGGGGGTGGAGGTGGGGGTGGTTCGTCGGAGGGGGGCGGTCCTGGCGGGGGCGGGGGC